>MJUU01002186.1:158319-188288 GCA_002080025.1 Modiolus philippinarum
TTTGGAAACCAAATTTCATTGAAATCGGACAATGTTGAATTTTCCCGCCTTTTTGGCGGCCATTATGAAAATGGCAGTCAACAAACAATTTTCAACACCGGTATTGCAGTAGCAACATCAATATCCATTGAAGTCGCCACAGCATTGCAAACATTTTATCAATTGACACTTAACCTTTATCTTCTATAGTTTTGGAAATAAAAGATGAAAAATATGAAAATTTTGAAAATTCGTGAAAAAAGGGCAATAACTCCTACAAGGGTTTTTGGATTATCTTCAAAATTTCAGGGTGGGTAGATTTGCAATTTAAAGTTGACTTGTATCTCTTATATTTTTTCTGATAAAAAATTAATAAAGTTAAAATTTTGCAAATTTTACAGAAAAAGGGCAATAACTCCAAGATGGGTTTTCGGATTTTCTTCAAAATTGCAGGGTAGGTAGATCTTGCTATGCTGATCACTTTTGCTTCGTCAGATTTTTGATATCTGTAATGGTTTTTGAGTTATTTGCAAAAAAACAGCTATTTACTCCTATGTTCTATTTTTAGTAACAGTAGCCATGTTGTTTGGTCGTCGGTCTAATCGAACACAATTTTTAAACTGCATACCCTGGTGATGCTTCAGGCCAAGTTTGGTTACAATTGGCTCAGCAGTTTCAGAGGAGAAGATTTTTGAAATTGTTGATGGACGACGGACGACGGACGACGGACGCAAAGTGATGGCAAAAGCTCACATGGCATTTCAGGCCAGGTGAGCTAAAAACTGCTATTAGTGAGATACAGCTGCTATCAGCAGCAGTCAGTCGATTCCTGCATCTCTCTAATAGCAGCTTTTATTAAATGCAAATATTTTTCTTATAAAAAGGGATGGGGTTAAGAACATATAGAGGGACTTGTAACCTTCTTTGGGCTTTCAATCATCAGTATGTGTGAAAATAACTCAGTAATGAAGAGAAATGGATTTGAGAGTCTAAAATGAACTGCAAGCAAGCTTAGCGCTGGGAAGTTTCAACAAATTGTTTGTAAGCAAAAATGTAACGTTTACTTTCATTGGCTTGTCGATAATTGCATTGAAGTGAGAAAGCATCATTAGAACGGGCACGTGATTTCTTTTGTATCTTGTTGTAGATAGAATATCAAATTTTCCAAGTTTTTACCGAAGTTTTTATGAACAGTTCTATTTTTAAGAATTGTTAAATAGTTTGACTTACATTAGATCAAAATCAAATTTTTTTTTCCGATAAATGTAACGGCTTTCTGGCGTATTCTGTACGTCTGTATTTCATATCATAAAATATTCCTCCAGAATACGAATTAATTATACATTTTTTACATCATACAACATCGACCGATGGTATTCCATTTATTTTTGGAGAGACCACCAAAAACTATGGAAAGTTTGTTCCATTTAACTCGGTAATTTTAATCAGGTTGAAGGGCTCGTAGGTTGAAATTTGTTGGATCGTGGCGGAAATCTTGGATTTCAACAGTTATTTTAGGTTAAAAAAACATGTTTAAAGAGTTTTGTGGTTGGTCATCAGAATGTTATTTTTTAGAGGGGGTGGCTGGGTCTACTGACAGTTGTAAGATTTGTTCTATAAACGGGGATCAACTCCTATAATTATCACTGCTTGTGTAAACACTTGGAATATATTTGGGTAGGGATGTGCAAAATCGATTTTGAAAACATGCCCCGGATTTATATACTCCCGTACATAAATTATATAACAACATTAAATTTAGGACCCGAATGTATTAAAATACGGGTTAAAATTCTTGTCGAACTGCGATATAAGGTAAAACAAAAAATATATACACATATCAAAACATAAAAGATTAAAAAACAAGCAGACAGAGGTAGGGATTGGCCAAGATCACCGACATTAATGTCTTCAAGGGGCCGTGGAAGAGAAACAAAAATAGCTGAGAAATGAAATATTACGTCACAAAAAATAAATTTGATGTTTATATTTATAGGTAAAATAAATTTGACGTTCATTGTTTAGACAGTGGAGCCCAATAGTTGAAGAAATCTCCCCAAATGGGTAGCTAGGGGGAGGAAATTTAGCCCTCAACACGAAACAGAAAATAATCAAAAGAAAATAACCATCGAAAAAGTATTGAAATAACAAATAAAATGTAAAAATAAATAAAATTGAAGATACCAGTCCAAGGATAGTACATTAAACACTAGTTTTTATATTTATACCTTTATTTCTTCAACTATTGGGCTCCACTGTCTAAACAATGAACGTCAAATTTATTGGCATGTTGTAAAACATGGAGTGGAGTCTGGAGTCATTTTTGGAGTGGAGTTTGGAGTCATTTTTGGAGAAGAATTTGGAGTCTTTTTTTGGAGTGAATTAAAATGGAAAGCAATTAATAAACATATGTTACAGGAGATATTCAAACAATGAAAAAATAATAATAGATATCAGGCAAAAATCAGGTACATTTAAAGCAACCTGTTGTCATGCCTCAGACACTAGACTTCATGGTCTAGCAGAATTCCTTTCTTATTGTTGAACAACACCACATCCATTTTAAGTAAGCGCATGGATGCAGGATCACAAACGTTAAATTAACCTGCAAAGTGTTCTTACAATCACTGTAATCCAATGCCTGATCAATGTCATCTGTTCCCCGACAAACTACACCCCGTAGGAAGCTGTACAATGGAAGATGAGGGGATGAGCTTTTGAACGGAGGATAGAGAGCTCAGGTAAATCAAAACATTGCAGACGAAGATGGAATATGTTGCGGAAATATAGTTTACATTTGTTAAAAGGCTATGTTTAAGGGAATATCTGATTCAAAAGTGCATAAAAAATAATTTATTTCTTCTGTATAAAATTGTGTTTTGAAATATCACTACAAATTGTGAAAGATTATTTGAACGGAAAACTGGAGGGTAGTGAGCTCCGTTCAAAAGGTAGTGAGGCATATGAACGGAGGGTATCGAGCCAATTGATAACAAATAGCGTACTCAAGGAAGCAATGATATGGTACATTTTTTACGAATTTTATCTTCCAGTATGAAATCAAAATCTCAGCAATAGGCAAATCCAAAGCTAAAACCAATACCAATATTAAATCCATTTTCTCTCGGTATATATTAAATATGCTTAACATATTTTTAGAGATAAATACTGCGGGAAATATATACAAAACAACTTTATACAAAACAATTTTATTGCAGGGTTATTGCATGAATATTGAGGGATATTATCCATAGTAGAATTTATTTTTGCAAGAGCGTACGATTGCAATATATATTCAACGAGGTGGAAATTTGTTACACGCTAACGTTTGGTTGCTTCAAGGCTTAAGGAAATATTACATTGCTATACAATAATAATGTTTAATAAGACCAGTTTATTAGGTAATTTATATATCAGATTTTAACATCAATTCGTTACATAATTAGCACAGATATGTTCTGTTCTGCATAGAATTAACAGTCGATCAACATACCCAGTCTGATATAGCCATATTAGCCTGCTTCGTTCTAAAATAGCCATATCAGTCCTGTGATGTGACCATATCAGCACGGATATGGCGATAACTCCTAATTGAAAGTTTATAATAAACAGATTAGAACATGGCCTTTTCCATATACGTACAGTTATCATCCCTCGACCCACATCAACCCTCAACTGACGCCTCGGGATGATAACCGTGCTTATATGAAAAAGGCCATGTATTAATATATATATATATGTATTTTATGCCAGGAACTATAGTGATGATCCAATTATAAATGAATTGCATATCTTTTTCATTAATAATGTTTTGATATCGCTCATGTGACACTTAGGGGTTTACGTATGATCCGTGAATAGGTTTTTTGAAAGCTTGATTCGCGAACTATACCTCCAATTATAGTCATGATACGTGATTTCAAAGCAAACTAAAAATCAACAAGCAATTCGTGAATTTACAAATTGGTAAATGGCAATTTTCCCGTGAAATTATTTCCTTCGGCATACCGATTTTACGAATGCATAAAATCTTCTCGAACAACAGGTCATCTATTATATACACTATTATAACAAAATAATTAAATGCATTTTCAAACCCTTACATAAAAGTTTCAGTCATTGAAATTGCCACTTGAATGCAATTTGGACATTTTTTGCAATTTTGTTGGTTATTGTTAAAATTCGTTGCATAGCACCCCAAGAACCAAACTAATCTAACTGTCATTCAAAAGGGCAAATGCTTATACACTCGCAACAAAAAAAAATAGTTTGGGTTCTAGGTGTCCTTCCAGTAGTTTTATCTTCCGGAACACCGTAAAATAGCTTAAATTGACACAAAAGGCTGTATACAGCCATGTTCGACTGTTAATATGTCATAAAACATACAGATGTGGCACATACTAATGCTTTCTCGAGGAACAAGACTAGTAACAAGAGACCATCTTTCCAGATTTTCGACAAAATTTGAGAATTTATGAAAAAGGCCTAATGTAGGATCAAAATTTACGCCTAAATGGCCATACTTCTTTAGATGCGTGATTTGATGAGAGGAAGACCTCTAAAGGACCCCCTTCATAAATATTCTATTGCTTATGGATTTTCATTTAGTATTGTGTGCTCGCAATCCTCCGTTCAATATATTCACTACCCTCCGTTCAATACATAAAATACTGGCTCACTACCAACTGAACGGAGCTCCCTACCCTCAAAAGTTTGGTTCAAAAAAGAAAATTGCAATTATTTTGTATTTGAAACAACTCTTTGAAAAGCCCGTTATGCAAATGCTTTTTTAAACAAGTTTGTTCAAAAATTGTCAATCAAATAGTTATATGCGAAAAGGTCATTTCGTCTGCACGTTTAAAGTCTTACCTGAGCTCTCTACCCTCCGTTCAAATGCTCATTCCCCTCAACCCCCATTGTACAGCTTCCTACGGAGTGAACTAGTGTCCTACTTATTTTCACCAAGTATCACATCAAATTATTTATTTGAATTTGCAGCAGCATTTTTTTTCAAATCAAAATTAAATGATTTATTTTCATGACCAGTCTCCAGTGAGATTCATCTTCGCTAGCCGATGGTTACTATCCGCTCCTCTAGAGGAGCGGATCGTAATCCTTGGCTTGCGAAGATGAGTGGGAGAAGAATATTTATTTTTACTGGCACCAAGATTAAATTATTTATTTGCAAACTCGACCAAGCCCCCCCCCCCCCCCGTGAAAATCAACGGTCGTCCCTTAAGCCAGCTACTATGAAGGATATTGAGTCTATAGTCCACCTGGCAAATTGCCAACACCTTGCGTCATCCCGCCGTCCGTCGCAAGCTTTTTATTTAATCATTTTAGAAGCCATTGTACTAAAGGAAACCAAACATGGTCACAATGGTCTTTTGGTTGTCCTCTTACAAAAAGTGTTCGTTATTGCCACATCTCATCCAAGCAGGGTTAAAATGATGGGAAAAACTCTGATGGGAAATATTCAAACATCTCTGAAAAGTCTTTGCTTTGTTATTTTATTGGAATACGATGATTGCAAAATTACGCCATCTACATTGGCTTAACTCTCACTTTTAGTCATTTTGGCATATTTCTGGATACCTTCACTTTCATAAGCTACGGGGAAAACACGTTCAACGCTTCTGAAACTGCATGCCATTACATATTGGAACCAAAAACATTTACAATTGTCCTAATTTGGCCCCTTTCAAAATGTGTCATGCAAATCCAGATTTCATCAAAGATGATTGCCAATGGAAAACATAGTTAAACATTTAATCCCATGGGGAAGAATTCCTATATCTCTCCACTGAAGACAGGAACCAATTTGAACGAAACCTTAAGACGCTAATCCTTGCTAGGTCATAATGTGTCCGACAAGTCTGCATCTCATCCAAAATGTCCAGCGGGCTGTTATAGTTTGACATTATATTTATTGGTAAATTCAAAGATCTTTCCTCTGAACTACGTGGCCGCTTAAAACCAACTAAGACACAGGGGTCTCACATAAGTCCACTTAAAACAATGGACAAGTAGGTGCGTACCCTATCCGAACTGGCTACTAGTGGGAAACATACTGTAATTGTACTTATTTTCACGAATTTCGCGGTGGACACTTTTCCGCGAAAATAAATACCCGCGAATACGTATAAATATATGTAATAAGTAATAAGTAATGCAAATCACATGTTTAATGACGATTCCGCGAAATTAAATACCCACGTACTTGGTAGCAAACGGAATCCGCGAAAATAAGTACTCGCGAAAAAAGTACAAATACAGCAGTTTATTGAAATACAAAATTTACTACAAATTGAGACGTAAAACATTAAGGTACCGGTAAGTTGGACTGTCTATGTCAGCCACAGTCCAGGTGAACGATACAAGCTCTTGGGAACCTTTTGGTATTATTATTATTTTTTCAAGTTTTTGCTTTGTTACATTTATTATTTTTGTTATTTTGTTTTGAAACTTATAAAAGACACTAACGACTACGGACTGATGATAGTTTTAGTGACTGAATATCTCTTCCTCTATCGAGAAGATATTTAAAAGCAATTCGTCATTTTTATATAAGTGACAGTTTTATACTTGAATATGTGAAACGTCGCAGAAGGACTTGACTCCAAAACGTCGTTGGCCAACGTGTCTTGACCATGAACTTCACAGAGAGATGGCAAGTCTCCTAAAACTCACCATTTCTGGCATATATTTTTTATGTCTGGAGGCTTCATTTCAGACTTCAGTGCCTATTTTATAATATGATTTTTGGGGTATGACCACCAGTGTACCGACTACAAGCTAATTACGCTAAGGAAATCGCATGTCATCTCTTTAGAGTAATATAAACTTGAAAAATAGTTGGAATTGTTGAACAAATTCCATCAACTAAGGTCTCGCATATAAACAAATTTGAAATGCAAAAATAAATCTCTGTCCCCTTGCAATGCTGTGATCTTCGTCCCTATACGCAACATCAGGTTTTCGTTGAAAGTAACCATTCACCTTGCTTCTGAGATATTCTGATGATAGAGGAAACCCATCTTGTTCTATCAAATTTGCTGGAGTAAAAATGATAGGTTTAATAGACGTAGAATGCTTAAAAAAAGTGAAAAAGTAGGTGCCGTTGTCTAGATTCGCTACCCTCTTGTACATTCGTTAAGTGTTTGCATACTTCCAAGGCGTATAGGGCATGAAAACTAGGCTAATCCTTATGATCCGTTAAAACTATATCAATTACAATTATTGCAAACTTTGTCAAAATCTACCAGAAAAAGTCAACCTTGACATTTACCCCATTTCCTTTCTTTTTCATCTTTATGATTCTGCCTGCTTCCAAATTACCGTCCCAATACGCTGCCAATCACCGTTCCCACATGTTGTATTGATCACGGTGAATTCTGTAAAGGTTTTATTGAATTTCACCAAGTGGCCTTGGAGGAGTTGTTACCACAAAGTGTGTACCCCTACCGTGGACGGAATAACGAATGAACAGACACCATGTTCACTATATACCACCCGCTAAAGCAGGGGTATTTTAAAGGAGAGGCTCTCGAGAGCCTGTATCGCTCATCTGGCCTTTGATTAACATAGACAGTTTATGTTAAATAGCCAATAGTTAAACCATAGCTCCAATATGCCCAAGAGGTTTAAGAGAAGAATACCTCTGTTAGTTTTTTTCATTGGGGGCCAATGTTAAACTATGTTCCCTGCTGGCAGCCATCTTGGATGAAGTATGAACTTGAAAAAAAAACAATATTTTTCTTTGCAGAGGGCCATATAAAGACTATTGTTACTAAGTTTAGTTCCATTGGCTAAGCAGTTTCAGAGGAAAGGATCTAAGAACGTGTTTTCCCATCGGGTCCAATATAAAAACTAAGTTCCCTGTTGGCCGCTATGTTGGATATAGTGCAGACCTAAAACACCTTCTTTGCAAAGGAACATCCATGGACTATTGTCGCCAAGTTTGGTTCCAATTGGCACAGCAGTTTCAGAGAAGAAGACCTTTGAATGTGTTGACCCATAAGGTCCAACGTTAAAACAATGTTCCCCAGTGGCAGCTATCTTGGATATAGCGTGGACCTGAAAAGCACCTTTTTTGCAAGGGACCACTCAAGGATTATTGTGGCCAAAGTTGGTTCCAATTGGCTCAATAGTTTCCGATAAGAAGATCTTTGAATGTGTTATCCTATAGGGTCTAATGGTAAAGCTATGTTCACCGCTGGCTGCCATCTTTGATAAAGCGCTGACTAGAAAAACACCTTTATTGCAAAGGACCACCCAAGGACTTTTATGGACAAGTTTGGTTCAAATTAGCCAAGTAGTTTCCGAAGAAAGATCTTTGAATGTGTTTTCTCATAGCGTCCAATATTGAAACAATGTTCCCTGGTGGCGGCCATGTTGAATATAGCATGAACCTGAAAACACCTTTTTTACAAGGGACCACCCAAGGATATTGAGACCACGTTTGGTTTCAATTGGCGCAGTAGTTTCAGAGAAAATATTTAAGCATGTTATCCCATAGGGTCTTATGTTAAAACTATGTTCCCCGGTGGCGGCCATGTTGGATAAAGCGCGAAACTGAAAAACACCTTTTTGCTAGGGGCCATCCAAGGATGGTGTGGCCTAGTTTGTTTCAAATTAGCTTAGTAGTTTCAGAGAAGAAGATCTTTAAACCTGTTTTCTTATTGGGTTCAGTGTTAAAACTATGTTTCCCGCTGGTGGCCATCTTGGATACAGCGCTGACATGAAAAACACCTTTTTGCAAGGGATTGTTGAGGCCAACTTTGGTTCCAATTGGCTCAGTAGTTTCAGAAATGACCTTTGAACATGTTATCCCATAGGGTGTAATGTTAAAACTATGTTCCCCGCTAACGACCATCTTGGATAGAGCACGAACTTGAAAAACACCTTTTTGTAGGGGACCACCCAAGGACTATTGTGGCCAAGTTTTGTTCAAATTGACTCAGTAGTTTCAAGAGGAGAAGATCTGTGAACGTTTTTTCATAGGTTTTAATATTAACACTATTTTTCCCGCTGGCGGCCATCTTGGATATAGCGCAAACCCGAAAAACACCTTTTTTGCAAGGGATTATTGAGGCCAACTTTGGTTCCAATTGGCTCAGTAGTTTCAGAAATGACCTTTGAACATGTTATCCCATAGGGTCTACTGTTAAAACTTTGTTCCGCGCTGGGGGCCATGTTGGATATAGCACGAAACTGAAAAACACCTTTTTGCTAGGGACCATCCAAGGACTATTGTGGCCTAGATTGTTTCAAATTAGCTTAGTAGTTTCAGAGAAGAAGATCTTTAAACCTGTTTTCTCATTGGGTTCAGTGTTAAAACTATGTTTCCCGCTGGTGGCTATCTTGGATATAGCGCTGACCTGAAAAACACCTTTTTGCAAGAGACCACCAAAAGACTATTGTGGTCAAGTTTGATTCCAATTGGCCCAGTAGTTTCAGACAAGAAAATCTTTTAACATGTTAAAACTATCTTCCTCGCTAATGGCCATCTTAGATAAAGCACGAACTTGAAAAACACCTTTTTGTAGGGGACCACCCAAACACTATTGTGGCCAAGTTTGGTGCTAATTGACTCATTAGTTTCAAGAGGAGAAGATCTTTGAACGTTTTCCCATAGGCTTCAATATTAAACCTTTGTTTCTCGCTGGTGGCCATCTTGGATATAAAGCAGACCTAAAAACACCCTTTTTGCAAGGGATCATCTAAGGACTATTGTGGCCAGGATTGGTTCCAACTGTCCCAGTAGTTTCAGAGGAGAAGATCTTTGAATGAAAAGTTTATGCCGGACAAAGTGATGGCAAAAGCTCACCCTGGCATTAGCCAGGTGAGCTAAAAATCTATTTATTAATACACCCTCTCAAAAAAGACAAAAAAAATCAAATAAAACTTTAAAACCTAAAATTTAGGAAAACTATATGGACCCTCATGTTTAAGTTTTAATTCATTTTAATAAAATGTGAATAATTATGGATGATTCATTGTTAAATTCTACATAATGGAACAGATTTAACATATCTACAAAACTTATTTTATGGTCATTTTTATACATTTACTACTATATATTATGAACAGTGTCATCTATCATTACTTTGACATTCCTAAAGTAAACATAAAAAAGTCATACATTGTTGCTGTGTGTCTTTAGATGAGTTAGAGATTTATCTTCCTGACAAACTAGCAAAATTTCATTGGAAGCAATAAATCCATGATAACTGTTTTTCCAGAAAGAACATTTTTTAAAAATTGTTTCTCTGTCTGCCATAACACATATATATATATGCCTTAAACTATCACAAAGAATATTAGCTCAAAGGAATGCATTGGTGGCAGAATGATTGAAGATGTAGTAAAATGTATTAGTTGTTTATTTAAAAAAAATTCCAAAAGACTCCAAATTTCACTCCAAAAAAAGACTCCAAACTCCACTCCAAAAAAAGACTCCAAACTCCACTCCAAACTCCACTTCAAATTTTACAACATGCCAAATTAATTTTACCTATAAACAATTACTCTAAACTATAAACATCAAATTTATTTTTGTGACGTAATATTTCATTTCTCAGCCATTTTGTTTCTCTTCCACGGCCCCTTGAGGACATTAATGTCGATGATCTTGGCCAATCCCTACCCCTGTCTGCTTGTTTTTTATAAATTTTTATGTTTTGATATGTGTATATATATTTTGTTTTACCTTTTATGGCAGTTCGACAAGAATTTTAACTCGTTTGTTTATTTATGCTTACACGAACTGCCGCACAGCACTCTTTATTTTATTTTGTATTAAAATACCATTGTTTTAACATGAAAATTATAATAAAAAATCAAAGAAACACAGCATTTAGTACGTTTATCATAATACATTTAAAGAACATTCATTCTGCTGTCTCATAAATAATTGCCCTTTTTGCTTTTGGTACCAACATTTATATAAATTATTTTTTCTTAATGCAAATTTATATAAAGTAACGTGGTTTTAAAACACACCGAGATTTATATATTTCATGCAAAAAAATATACCCGAATTTTTGGCACATCATCGTGTATCAAAATAATTGAAGTTACCCCCCCCCCGGAGTATACATATATTTTTTCCACATCCCCGTATACCATAATAATGGTAGTTACCCCCTCCCACCCCCGGGAGTATAGTTGTTGAACTTGCAAGTGAACTTCTTTGTTTTCCCGTCTCACAATGTGTAACTGATTTTAATATCCGTCCCACTCCTACTACTTATATATAAAGAATAAGATTATTTTATTACTCCACTTATATGGCCCATGTAGAGCAGAAAATTTTATACTCAATGATTTCCATAATTATATACAAACAAGTGTGATTATAATCAGATCAGAATCCCGCTGAAAACTGCTTCCTTAAAATAATTAATCTTTTTTGATATCCTGGAATTGCAATCTTATTAAAATACAGTTCTTTGGCGTACGCGTATAGGATGAAAGACTTTCCCTATTACAAGCTATGTCTGAAAACAAACTACAAGATCTAGTTAGATTTTACAGTCTTACAGAATATTTAAATATTTGAGCTATCCAATGGCCAATATTTACCGGCAGACCCAACCTTCGAAAAAGTCGGTCCCAATAAGTTTCCGGAAAAAAAGGGGGGTTCCAGTTGATTTTTTTGCCATTATTTTAATCAATTTTTGCCTAAATTCTACATAAAATTGAGGGGGGGATCCAGAAAAGGGGAGGTTCCAACCCCAAAACTCCAACCTCTGATTCAGCTTTTTCTGAGTAAATATTTTATTTAAAAAACTCTTGCAACTGCATATTATATCAATAATATACAAGCACCTGAATCGCACCAAGGACAAGGTACGCAGAATTTTTCCAATTTTACGTACGAAACTCTCATTCATCCGGCAGATCCAGAATAAAAAGTGGGTGTTGCAATTGAGTTCAAGAAGAAGAGAATTTGCCAAATTTCTGCAAGAAATGAATAAAACTTCCATGAAGAAAGTGGGGGTTTACCCTCAACACCATGAATCAGCCAATATATCTCGGTTGATTTTCTTTCATAGCAACTTTTACAACTGCGGTAGTACGTTTTACTTTTGGTCGTAAAACGTAAATTCCATTTTCCTATTTGGTCATTGTTATGCTCAGAAAACACGATTGGTTGTATACATATTCTGCTACCAACGAAAACGATTGTAACAACTTCGAAAGAGTTTTGTTGAGCACGTGAATACTTTGTTTACCTATTTGTGCCGAACATGTCAACGCTAAGCTTGGTCGGAGTTCATTGTACATCAGATAGCGACCTTTATTTCTGTAAGGGGGCGTTCAATCTGAAGAATACGGGACTTTGGAGTCTTGTTCGCATCGGAAAACGTTCAATTACTAATCGAAAAAAAATTAACAAATCAATACAGTGAGAGGCAATCACTAATTAATTAGCACTGTTGAGCCAATTGCGATTATATCTAATCTTCAGGTGAATTGTTAAAGAATTGTCAGAATGGAAAAATTAAATGTACACTTCAATTTCATAAATAGTTTGTTTTTTTTTTTAGGTTTTATATATTTATTTCAATAGGTCAGGAATCCAGCCATTCCTTCTTGGCGATCGTTTCTGCCTTCAAGAGTTCCTATCTCAAAAGTCCCGTATTATCATTGATTTGTTGGTTTTTGGTTTTTTTTTTATTAGCATGTAATTTACCTTCTTGGATAAACCAAATGTAATTTCCTTAGCAACCCTTCAATGAAGTCTTCAAAATCAAAAAAAGATTTTCTATGTACTGGCATATCTGGGAGGTCATGTAGCTGTAATTCACCCCCATACTGTTGAAATTGACGGTAGACAGTTACGTCATGTCCCTCTGTCAGCAATTCTTCAAACTTCCGGCAGGTCTCTCCATAATTTTTACTTATCTGATCTAAACTGTCAATGTAGGATTCGCATCGCTCCTGTTCTGTCTTTTCATATTCAGACAACCTTGACACTTCAGTCACTTTTACTGTATCACAAGCTTTGTGTATCTCTGACACTATTTCATCTAAATCTTTTAACTGATCTTTGACAGCTTTTTCAATGCTTGGAATGTGTACTTCATTTATTTTATCTTTACGAGAAGATATTTCAACCATTTGTTGCTTGGCATTAGAAATAAAATCATTTATCGTTTTCCGGACTTCCTTTGTTAATTCATCTATCCCTGAATACGCATGTCCTTTGTGATTTGAAATGACACATTGTCTACAAATAAAACAATTACAAGTAGAACAGGATAGGACAAACTGTTCACTGTGCAGTTCACAAGAAAACTCAGATTCCGGAAGTAAGCCTCCAACTTTGTTTAAATCTGTTATTTTGTGCTTTGCTGTTAAAGGTATTTTACTGTGAATATTCCTGCAATATTGGCACAGTATTTGTTTACATTCACTACAGAATGACGATCCATCTCTTTCCGAACACAAACTGCATTTGGTCAAAGGTGCTTGTGCCATATCGTAACTACAGCTTAAGTCATAAGAAACATTAATAGTCTGCAAAGACAAAAAGCCAAATAAAGATAAAATTAAAATGTAGGCAAGACATAAGAGAATAAGAACTGCACGAACTACATGTCTTCGATACCTGTACGGTTAAAACACACTTTATGTCAGTACGATTTTAATTTTCTCTGGTCTGGTTATAAATATATATTTCAGATGATTATTATATGATTTCGTTACATTTGTTGATTGTTCAATCTTCTGAAGATGAAGTCTCTACAAATATATGGTTAAATCAAGAAATGGAACAACACTTTTATGTTGTTCTTTATCTTGAAGTAACCATGAGGCCTTCAACGATGAGCTTTGCTCATACCTCATAGTAAGTTCAAGACGAGAAGGCCCCTAGCATCGGTTGTCTTATTAGGATGAAAAGATAACAGGAAACACCCACAATGGCCGAAAATCACAATTACATGTCACAATTCACCTGGAAACTATACAAGAAAAACATTAATAAAAAGACAAAAGAAAAACGTAAATAACGATAGGAAGTCAAGATAGTCGGATAACAACAGTACATTCATGCTTGTTTTCACCCGTTGGTGAGGGAAAAACATAAAATTAACTTGCAAAGAATTCTTACGCTAGCTGTCATCCGTTGTCTGACAAAAAAGCTAATAGAAGGCAATCACAACATATAAACGGCCGCAGCGCGTTCGTATAGCTTGGCAATAAAGATAGTGAAATCTGAAAACAGAACTATCGGAATAAGATTTATAAGTTAGAAAAAATATAAAGCCAAAATTTGAAAAATATGTTCTTGTATCCATATGAGATATTCTCTCAAGAACAAGTACAACATAGCTGAAAAAAAATATAGAGAGCATAATCTCTCGCACTAGTTTTGGGCAAATATTTTTAAAATTAAGATATTGCAAGCTTGCAAATAAAATCGGTTTTCGGTCTGCACCGATATACTGGTTAAATGAGTATCCCAGGGAACTACCATTCCACGAGCAGATCCATCGGTCCATTGGCAATACATAACACACTGTAAATTTAATTTCTGCATTTGGGCATTTCGACAATTTATGTCTCTTCAATGCAGATCAAATCAAAACATTTTGAAGACCATAAACAGAATAATTGTAAATCTAATGGAAAACAAAAAATCCAAAAAGATCTAAATAAAAAAAACAATCAACTAAAGACATAGCTATCTTGTATTTACTTGTTATTTTTAAAACTACATATACAATCAATTGTACATTTACATAAAACAGGTCTTGGAGTTGAACGCAAGTTTTTCGCTAAATTTAAGGCTCAGGAAAAAGATTTGTTTATCAAATTAGCATGAATAAATACTACAACATCTCAAGCAGGGTAAACTTATGATAGTTTTCCCAAACAAATTAAAAAATAGTTGTATATTCAGGGGATGTAATATCATTTTTCCCGAGTTTCGTGTGATATATTAGAGCAATAAAAATATTCTTCTAGAATTTGTAATGTCCATTAAGTTCACTACATAGTTGGAATATTGTCGTGAACTCCAACCAGATTAAGCAACAGGAACTCACTCAACTTCAACCGTACTAAATGGGGTGAACATATGAGTCATTTCAGTGTGTTCGAAAATTCAGCGTTTATTGCAGAATAATTTCAAGTCATACAGTTCTTGCACCTTATGAAATACACGTACTGAAAAATTTATGTTTTTTTATCTTGAGAAATGTCCTATATTAAGCATTTATAAGTTCAAAAATTCAACAATACAAATACTTACATGTGGATGTGTATTTACCTGTTGTGATAGACGTACATACAGATTATGTGGGTATTGATCCATAAAGTAAACGTTTAAATTTATCCGAAAATACGACATAAATTGGTTGAAAAATTAACTTAGTTACTTACACAGAAAAGTAAAGCGTTACGCTGCTTCATGAAACGTTCAGTGCGTGGCCATAATACAGTACGCCCCAAAAACTTCCCCTGTGCATTTAATGTTAAAACAGCCGGTCCAATTTTCATGATTTCTGTACAGTTAAAGAGAGGGTGACAAGCAGTTTCTTCCTTTAATTTTTATATATTCCTGTAACAAGTTTTGAAGTTTGTATAATTTACCAAAGATAAAAAGCAAATTTTTATGGGAAATTTTTCCATTTTTTTTATTATGAGGAAGTTCGATCTACAACTATAGTTTGGTCAATTTTGGTCTACACAAGGGAAATCCGGATCAGAATAGGGATTGACCACTGAAATCCATCGAAAGGTCAGTCTATGACATCACACTTTAACTTTAGTTCGACAAGAGTCGAGTGGACTATTACTCTTGTTTGACAAGACATGCGCAGTTAAGCATAACGTTGTGTAATCTTCCGGTACAATAGTGAGTTCGATCTTGCTATTGTTGAACAATAGTTACTATTGTTGTGGATCGAACTGCCTCATTGTTGCATAGTGGAAACTACTGTTCATTTAATTATTCCTTAATTAAAGGAAGGAACTGTATGTCGAGCTCTTTTTAATGGCATAATTATCATGAAAATACCAGAAGAGATGAAGTCGATATAATTTTTTGACAGATTGATTGATTGATTGAATATTGTTTTACGTCTACTGAGCAATATAAGACGAGAACAAGTTTGTTAATAAATAATCACTTTGGGGTATGGAAAGGGTCATGGGACGGGAAATTCTGACTGCCACTGGAAAAGTAGGGTGAAATCGAAAGGATCAGGGAATTTAGCCTTGTAGCCAATCACATACGGATCAGTCGAAAGAGCTTGCTACAAGTGTTCTTTAACGTGCAGAAAGCGTGGCATTTCTTCCAATTTTTTTAACATCGCTCTTATTATTATGAATTGTACGGGAAAATGGTCAGCTGCGTACTCCTTTGCTCGACACTGGTCTAGCTCCTTCAAGTCATGATCTATTACAGTTTGCATCTGATTTTGGTCATGATCTGAATGACTGATAGAAGTGGCATCAGCAAACAACTCAGTCAAACAAACAAGAATTTTGGCAATATCATTATTAAAGATAATAAAAAACAAAGAACCAATACAGATCCCTGAAGGATTACCTGCTGCATGTAAATTGGTAAAAGATGACGATTCTTTTATAACCATTCTCTGTTGCCTTTCATTCAAGTAACTGTGGACCCAGTTTAATAAATTACCTCTTCAGCAATATTTTTGTAAAAATCCCATATGCCAGACTTTCTCAAAGGCTTTAGAGAAATCATAAAACATTTTTTTTTGGCTATCTTGAACCGTTGATAATAATATAATACATTCCACATTTTTTCAGGTATACATTCCTTCTTTGAAAGATATATTTAAAAAATTAACAGTGAATTCTGAAAAGCCTTAAAAAACATTTTCACAAATATAAGATCTCTCCCTATCATAGGCGTTAAAATTTCATGTTACTATATCATCTCATGATATCACTGTAATCATCTTTTTTTTTTTACAGAAAACAGAACTTCAGTATTTTTTATAAACTTTTTGTGTTTTTGTCAGGGTAGGGGTGACGTTTTCAGTATATTTGAATCATATTGAAACTTTATATATGTAAATGGAATTTAAGATTATTGTCATATGTATACCCATGTATTGACATATAAAACGATTTATCAGTATTTTATTAATGTTTCGAATTCCATTTTTTACCAATTTCGGGCTTAATTTTTTTAATTAAAAATAATGATCTGATCATATCATACATAAGACTTCATCTATATAATTTGTATCTGTTGTACAACAACCAATGAGTTAGTTAGGTACAAACAAGAGTAAAAATTTATTACCTCGTGTTCCCAGATTATACAACATTATATATGCCGTTATGCTTAAGCTGTCTCGAACTTAACAATTTTATGTGCAACACCTAGGTATCAAATCCCTCTTTTTTTCAGTATGTTTTCCAATATAATTAATTTTATCTTCTATGTAGCGTTTTTTTTGTAAGCGTTATTGGTTCTTTCACTGAAAATCTGCAGTGTATCCGCGCAAAAAATCCTAGGAAACACATGCATTTAACAACGCAACCACGTGAGTCATTTTAAGCTTTCACTGGGTTATTATCGTGCAACGTGTTTTCCGATTTTTATTTTACATGCTGCCGTGCTAGAGCGTCATATATTTGTTCCTTCGGTAATCTACTGCCGTTGTTTTATTGCCGTGCTTCGTGAAAATGATGAAAAAAGCTATGTGCAAGCCAAGTTTTAGTTAAAGTTCCTCGTGATTCTCGTACAGTACCCCCTGAAGTCCCGCCCCTTTCAACCGATTGAAAGAAAATAAATAATCCTCATTAATTGAGCCATATCTTTGATTTTTTTTTTTTTTTTTTTTTTTTTTTTTTGAAGTAATAAAAAATATGAAGACTGCAAGGCAACTGAATAACAAAATAACACTAGAATTATAAATTACAAGCAATAGCCGATATCGGCCCATACAATCTACATAGAAAATCACCTTTCATTGAAACCAGATAAATGTGAAATTTTTTACGTATTGTCACGGTCATCTTGAAAATGGCAACTATTTTTATTTAAATCAAAGATTCCGTTCTCTAATCGTATTTAACATTTATACATAATATGAACAAATTCTGCAAAGCAATTCCTTAGATATTGAATCCCCCATTAGTTAACGTAAAATGGTGGCCATATTGGAAAACTTTAACAAAGGAATATGACTTGGGATAATGGTGCAACTGTGTGCAAAGTTTGCAATCTTTTCATTCAGCAATTTGAAATAATCGCACGGACAAAATATTGGAAGAAGAAACAATTAATAAGAAGCGTAAAATAAGACTTCGTCTGAGATGACATAAATTACAAAATACCGAAGTTACTGTTAATTTATTTTCTGCATATACCCATTTCGACAACTTATAAAAGTACCGAAGTTACTGTAAATTACTGTAAACATCTACCCATTTAAAGGTACTTATAGATATACTAAATCGATGTTTGATGGTGGTGTGACCGGGTGATCCAGCATCGACAAAGGAGTCCGGTTCCATGCAAAAAATGGGGGTCTAGACTATCATTTGCGCTTTTTTTTACCATTTTTTTTTTACGAAATGAAAAACATTTTTCCAAAAAGATATAAAACTCTGGAACACTCACTTGAAAATGCAAATAGTTTTGGGAACAAGGAAGGAATTCATTTCCCATTGCCCACAATGCTAATATATTTCAGATTTATAGCATGTCCTAACAATGATCAAATCAAAAATTATTCTTGATGTTCGGGAACTTTTATTGGCACTTCATAAAATAAAAAGTTTATATATGCATGACCGCCTGCCTTTTGAGCTATTTATAGAAGAGTGGGGATACCCCCCTTTAAAGTTCACAATGTCTGCATAGAATGGGGGAAAATCTATCTTTTAAAAAAAAATCGCCAAATATTACTGTGAAGTGCTAAACATTTTTTAATTATTTATTGAAAGACTACGAAGAGTAAATGACATGAAAATGTAAAAGACTTGGTTAATATCTTATCACGCAACACAGCCAATCCTTACTTTACCTATCATTCAGTTCCTTGATTACACAGATAAACAAACTGGTCCCTAACTGAATTCCTTCCTTTTTACCTATACTCACTCCAACAGAGAAGAGAACCAGTCCAATACTCCTTGTGGGACAAGATTGGTCACAGCTTTAAGTTAGATTAGGTGAATAAAGAATTGCATATTGACTTTTTGACCTTGACCTTATCTTGGTTTTTACATGCCTACCCTAAATGATAAAATTAACAATTTTCAATCTCTTATTTTGAACATGGCATATTATGACTCAAAGTTATTTTTATTTGGTGATATTGTTTTATTTTCAATTTATGTAATGCAAAACCATGCAACAAATGTAGTACAAAAGGTTTCAGTGATTTGCTTGCTTCTATAACTAAATACTAAAGTTACTGTGAATTTATTTTCTGCATATGCGCATTTCCACAACTTATGTCTCTTCAGTGCACATAAAATCTGAACGTTTGGAAGACCGTAAAATCAAATATGTTAAAAACTGATAGTTTTAAACGAAATTTACAAAAGTTTAGATATTGCAACTTTTGAAATAAAATCGGCTTTCGGGTCAGCACCGAAGTACTGACTACTGGGCTGGTGAATACCCTCGGGGACTAACAGTCCACCAGCAGAGGCATCGACCCAGTGGTAACAAATAACTAAATACCGAAGTTACTGTGAATTTATTTTCTGCATATGCGCATTTCGATTTCAGTCTTACCCTAATTTTTAGTTGCATTTATCTCATTTATAACCAATGACCAGTCTATCTTTTACAGCATGCCTTAACTTGGACCACAACTTCAAATTTTTAAATGTTATATCAGATTGCTCATTTGACCTCAATTCTCATTTGAAATCACACAATTATCCACATGGTATAGTTTAATTTGATTAGCCAAAACCAAATTAGCCATTCATTGTTTTGTACACATTGGTTGAATCCATTCTGCATTGTCCTAAGATTATGATTAAATGTATTTTCCTAAATATTGGTTCAATTGAGTATCAGCTAATCTTAAATGGCACATTAAGATTCAATTTTACATGAAATGGTGAAGTAGAGGCCCATTATTAACTCACACTATTCTTAAATAATGGTGAAATTTCACCTATTTTGAGCCTCTAATTGGAAAATAATGAAGTGAATGGTCAAGTTGCATCCAATTTGTACAATAAAACCAGTAGGAAACATTGTATTTAACATTTTATATCAATATATATCAAAGTTTGACAAAAGGAGGGGAAGATTTGACCAAAAATCAAATATTGATTATTCGCACCAAGTTTCGGACAAATTTTCCTTTTTTTTCAATTTGTCGCGCTTCAAATTTCACTCCAAATAGATGGCCAAATCACTGCAAAAAGTTCAAATGAGCACACAAGAACATGTTGGTATCAATAAAATATCTATTACAATTTTCACTATGTCTGGTATTGGAACCTAAATGGTTTTAAAAAAAAAACCTTTAAAAAATCAAATCTGCTGACTCTGCAATATTTCCATACTGGTTTACTAGATTTTACTTTCAATCTTATATTGTTCCAGATATCAATACTCAGTATCATATCAATCAATTAAATATGGCAATATTCATCTTAAAATATTTTAGCTATAGGGAAGAATTAAGGAAGGAATTCATTTCCCATTGACCACAATTCTAATATATTTCAGATTTATAGCACTTTTTAACAATGATCAGATCAAAAACTTGATGTTCAGGAACTTTTATTGGCACTTTTAAAATTAAAAAGTTTATATATGCATGACCGCCTTCCTTTTGTGCTATTTATAGAAGAGTGGGGATACCATCTTTAAAGTTCAAAATGTCTGCATATAATGAGAAAAAATTATCTTTTAAAAAAAATCGCCAAAAATAACTGTGAAGTGCTAAACATTTTTTAATTATTTATTGAAAGACTACAAAGAGTAAATGGCATGAAAATGTAAAAGACTTGGTTAATTTACATGCTATCATGCATCACAGCCAATCCTTACTTTACCTATCATTCAGTTCCTTGGGTACACAGATAAACAAACTGATTCCCTTACTGAATTCCTTCCTTTTTACCTTTTGTGACCAAGGACAACTTATTGATAAAATCGTTACCCGGGGTAACTTACTGAATAATTTGTTTTTCTGGATACTTCTATAAAGCAATACAGGAAGGATAAAGTCGTCATATTTGATACATTTTTTTTTCTATTGAGTAGCACACTTGATATTATCTGTACTTTAGAGATATAAGTTGTTAAAACCACCATTTGCAGAGCAAATTTAGTATTTTGTTATTTTATTATCAACACTGGTTTGATACCTCTGCTGGTCCCCTGACGTATCATCAGTCCGGTACGTGCATAAAATATCTAAAAAAACATTCCCTCGTGTAGACCATTATACTAAGCCGACTTGGGGCCTTTTAGGTTATTTGTTCTCTATCAGCATTTATTACAGACCATTACAATGTTTCTGTTTCACAAATGAGAACAGATATTTTTGGGGTAGATCCGAATTTTGTTACCGGTCTTATTAACACCGACTGTGAAAAAAACGGACTTTTCATTGGCAGTGTGACGGTCGCCACGCGTCGATCAGATCGAGCATACCCTTCGGGCGCACCTGATGATACCTCAGTTTTTATAGGGGTTCACACTGCTAATGCTTTAGTTTTGTGGCGTTCTTGTTCATTTTGTTTATTTGTTTTGTCTTTGTCATACTGTCTCAATTCGTGTTGCTGTGAATTGCCGTGATTTTGGATTTATGATTTTAGAATTTTCCCTTTTCCTCGTTCTTGCTTCGGTATTCGTTTGCCGATGTATTATATGTATTGTGATGTAAAGATTTCCAGATGTTTTTATTTAGTTCGCACTGATGACACATCAGATATCGGATAGCCATCTCTAGGACTAAACTTGCTGAAATTTGGTTGGCAGAGTAAAAGTATTGGAACCAAAAACAATTGGTTAGAAAAAAATTAAAATAGGAGGCACACTATGACCTCACTTGATAACTTCAACTTATTCATTAATTGGTTTCGGAGAATATGTGGATAGCATCTAAGGAGAAACACCCACCACCTTCCGAATTGACATGAATGACCAAGTCCATGTAAGGCCATGTGGAACCCCAAATATTGGTAAGATAACAACCCGAAATAGAAGTTGCACTATGATATCATTTGATGAAGATTCTCTGAAAGTTTCATCAAATCTCATTAATTTGTTTAAGAGGAAAGGCAGATACAATGATCGAGCCAATGAATGGACAGACGGACAGACACAACGAACATTATACACAATAATCTGTTTCTCCTCTCACATGAGGCTGAATTCATTGAAGGGCTTCTTCAAAAGTAAGGTAAAAAATCTGCCCAGTCCTTTAATTTCAGCTTCCGTTGTATAGATGATATCTTATCCCTAAAAACCCTTGCTTTGGTGATTCCATCTTTTCTATCCAAATAACTAAATACCGAAGTAACTGTGAATTTAAATTCTGCATATGCGCATTTCGACGACTTATGATAAAATCTGTATATTTGGAAGACCATAAACTCAAAGTTGTTTAAAAACTGACAGAGAGCAAATAACCAATATGATCCAAATGTACAGCCAAAAATCTGCTAAGGACAGAGCTCGAAAAATCAGCTAAGGGAAGAGTTCGAAATTAAGGATACTACAGATATTCCCACATCGGCTTCGTTCCTTCGCCTTCATCTTGAAATTGACAACAGGGATACACTATTTAGCTGTATGACAAACGTGATGACTCCACCTTTCCAATAGTCAACTTCCCTTTTCTTTGTGGCAACATTCCAAAAGCGCTAGTATATGAAGTTTACATCTAACAACTCATTCGCTACTCAAGGGCATGTGATCAACAAGGGTATGTTACACATAACTTAAACATCACGATCTTGTGGACCGCTGTGGGATATCTGTTTCCCAGATGACAACAGACTGTTCCCTTTGCAGCTACAGTTTGTTTTCCCACTACCGGATTTGACCTTACTACCTTAGTTGACATGTTCAACACGGCGGATGTCATATAAGAAGCAGAAGATGCTTACTCACCCATTGTTTTTATTGGGCCCATGTTAATCTGTATGTGTGTCTTCATTTTTCTGTCCCGTACTCATGTGGTCTACTTGCTTCTTGGTGTTTTCGATGTTGCCATTGTATTGTCCCTGGATTGTTCGTTTTCAGTCTTACGGTTCGGTTCTCATTTAGTTTTGAAAAAACTTCTTTGAAAATTTCATTAAATTTCATTGGTTTAGGAGGAGTTGCGGATACCATATTAATACCCCACAAATTACAATGAATAGATATGTCCATGTATGGCTACGGGAAGGTTGTGGATATCATACCGGTACCCCCTTTTGACAATGCATTGCTGTCAATGTATGGCCATGGGACCCCCCAAAAATGGGTCAGATCTAAATCAAAAATAGGGGGTGCACTATGAAAACATGTGATTAAGATTCGTTGAAAGTTTCATCCAAGTCTATTCATTGGTTTAGGAGGAGTAGCGGATAACATACCAGTATCCCTAAATGACAATGCATGGCCAAGTCCATGTATGGGTATGGGAACCCTAAAACTAGGTCAGATCAAAATCTAGAATAAAAGGTGCACTTTGCCATCATGTGATAAATATTCTCTGAAAGTTTCATCAAATTTCATTCTATGGTCAAGAAGGACTTGTGGATACCATACAAGTACTCCCTTAACGACAATGTATAGCTCAGTCCATGTATGGCTTTTGGAAACCAAAAAAATTCTTCAGATCAAAATGAAAAATAAGAGCTGCAATATGGAATCAGTTATAAAGATTTTCGGAAGGTTTCATCAAATTCCATTCATTGGTTTAGGAGGAGTGGCAGATACAAAGGTCTAGGGGAAACCAGAAAAAAATTGTCGTATCAAAATTTGAAATAGGAGGTGCACTATGGCATCATGAAATAAAGATTCTCTGAAAGTTTCACTGAATTCTATTCATTAGTTAGGAGGAGTTTCAGATGCCATACTAGTCCCCCCTCCCCCCTCATGTCAATGCATGACTAATTCTATATATGGCTATGCTAAACCCCCAAAAATTCTCAGATTAATATCAAAAATATTAGCTGTAACATCAAATTATGTGATAAAGATTCTCTGAAAGTTTAATCAAATTTCATTCAGCCATTACTTAGGTGCTGGCCCGAAAGCCGATCTTATTTGAAAACTTGCAGTATCTAAATTCAAGAAAATTTTGATAAACCTAAAGGATTATCTCCCTCTTGCATAGCTCTGTACTTAGCTGATATTACCTTTCCTATTTAGATCCTATTGGTAATCTGTTCTCTGTCAGCTTTAACATATGTTTCGGTTCATGGATTTCCAAGTGTTTTGATTTGATCTGCACTGAAGAGACATAGGTTGTCAAAATGAGCATATGCAGAAACTAAATTTACAGTAACTTCGGTATTTTGTTATTTAGGAGGACTGGCGAATACAAAGATCTAATGGAAACCCCCAAAAAATTGTCATATCAAAATCTGAATAAGAGATGCACTATGACATCATGAAATAAAGATTCTCTGAAAGTTTCATAAAATTCTATTCATTGGTTTGGAAGTGGTTTGCAGATACCATACCAGAACCACACCCCCACCTCATAACAATGCATGACTAAGTCCATGTATGGCTATAGGAAACCAAAAAAATTGCTCAAATCAAAATCTTAAAATAGGAGCAGCACTATATATATTAGGTGATTAAGATTATCTGCAGTTTCATAAAGTTCAATTCATTGGTTTACGAGGAGTGGCAGATAGAAAGATCTATGGGAAACCTTATAATTGGTCAGATCAAAATCTACAATAAGAAGTGCACTATTGCATCATGTGATAAAGACTTTCTGAAAGTTGCATAAAATTTCATTCATTGGAGTTGCAGATACCATACCAGTACCCAACTATTGACAATGTAGAGATAAGTCCATGTATGGCAATTGGCAACCTCATATATTAGTCTGATCAAAATTCATACAAAAAGGAAGACGTCTTCAATTGATCTACAAAATAAAATCTTCCTTTCATGAAAATTTTAGCAGGAATTGCCCTAATAAACTTTGTACCCCTATGAACGGACGGAAAAACGTTCCGGGGTAAAACTTTTTGTCGCCGATAAAGAATAAACAAAAATGCATTGCAAAATAACGCCACAAAACTAAAGCACTAGCAATGTGAACTCCGAAAAAACTTGAGGAACCGTTAGGTGTTCCGTGAGGATTGGACCACGTGGCACCCGGAGCGCTAATAATGAAAGTCATTGTTAAGTAAGCAATGAAGGGATATGGAGTAAATGCACATGAGATTAAGTCTCTACAAATACATGGTAAAACAAAGCAATGGAACAGCACTTTCATCGTTGCTCTTCATTTTGAAGGCAACGTGAGGCATATTGTCATAGTTTTTGACAAACTCTGTATTAAATTCTGAATTTACACGACTTTGTCTTTCCTCGTTTGTTAAATTGAGACGTAGCGATCTGTCAAATCATGGTGACGACCCGTCAAACTACTGAAATGACTACTGCAACAGTAACTAAACAAAACCTTTGAATACAAGTTTTTTGGACAGTTACTTTTGTTTATAAAATCACTGTACAAACTACAGTGTTTGAAATAGCAAAGGAGTTGTGAAATATAGGTAACATAGGCTGGAGAGGTGAAAACATTAAAATGTATGAATACGAAGGTCAAACATACAAAATTACGATTTGTTAGTAACCTTTGTTAGTTTCTATTTAACAATACGCCTCATTAAACTGTTCTTTTTATTTTTATTTTATCGTATCCAAAATTTATGCTTTAATACGAAAATATATTATAATGTAACATTTAAAAGAACACAATTACTCAATATCAACATCCTCCTTAGGTCGATGGTATTGATCACAACAATGTCAAACAGATTTGACACAACTAACTCTTTATTCCTCTACTTCTTCCCCAGTGTGAAGAAAACTTTCTTCTTACCCTGTAAAGAAGAAAGTTCAAAAAGTCATAAAAAGATCATATCTAATTCGACTATTTTTATATCATCACAGGAAAAACAGTTCGGGGACCTAGTTAAATTTACAACTCTAGCTTTATTTACTGCAACATCGGTATTTTGATATATAACTCCCGTTAAGTTTGATGTCTTTACCAATTGACTCTTATTTCCCGAGGGTATCAGAACCCAGTCGCCCGGTGCTTCGGTTCTTGTACAAAAATACCCAAGTTGAATATTAAATAGAATATTTTGCTGTGCTGATCGCTTGGTCAATGGGTAACCCCTTGCCAGCAGCATTAGAATAAAATAGAATGAAAAGCAATAATCCAAAAACTGTCAGAAAGAATTGCACATTACCAAAATACAAATTACAATATATGAAGTGCAGAAAATATATAAATCAAAGGAGTATCTCCGACACGCAAAGCTCTGTCCTCAGTTGATTATGAATAACAAAATACCGAAGTTACTTTTTTCAGTTCTTGTTAATAAGGCTTCATATGTTTGGATTTTTGGCCTTTCAAGTGTTTAGTTTTTATTGGCACTAAATAAACATGAGTTGTCGAAGAAATGACATGCTACAGTACAGTATGTAAAACGACACATATCTCGATGGAATGATAAACATAAAAATCTCTAAAATCCAGACGTTAAGGTAATTTTTGTCCGGTTAGATCAGAAACTATTTCGGAGACGTTACAGTACAGGGAAAAATCAAGATTGCCGTTTTTGTGATCCCGTAGCAGTCAATGATTGCAGTCAAGGATTGTTCTTGCATGCGATCAATGATCATACGGGTATAAGCGGTCAATGATCACAAAAAAAATTGCAATCATTGATCCCAAAAGTTTTGATCAGTGATCACAACTTGTGGTGCGATCCTTGATTGCACAGTGTCATTGATCACAACAGTGCGATTACTATTATCCTTGATCGCAAGATTGTGATCCTTGATCTCAAGATTGTGATCCTTGATCACAAAGTCATATGATCTTTGATCGCCAAGCTGTTATCCTTGATCTCAATCTTCTGATAATTGAACGCCTAGTACATAGTTATAAGTTTAATCCATTTACAAACATATTTAATTTTTATTGAATTAAGTTTGAAAAACCGGAAAGTGTTGAAATGTATGCCTTATACTTCATATCTTTAGAATGCATTAACATATAGAGATATAATTCACAAATATTTTAAAAAGCATATAGAGATCTTTAAGATGATACATTACTTTTTGAAATAAATTTTAAAGACATAACGATTGCCGGAGGAAAAAAATTGAAATTTACAATCGCAAATTAGGACTTTAATTTTCGAAATCAATAAGACTAATAAAAAAAAATTTAGTGAATTTCAAAAATGTTTTTTTTTTTATAAATAAAATGACTTAAAATATTTTTTTTGTTTTCTTTACAAGAGGTAAAAAGTGGCCTGGAAAGACTGCTGTTGTTGTCTGACAATTTTATAATTTATAACTTTGAGTGTGTATTGAATAAAAATAAGATAAGCCGATAAAGTTTTAATTGTTTTATTGATATCAAAAGATGATTTATTTATAAACAGAAGCGCACAAATTGCATTTTTTTTACTTTGGCAAAAGATGACCTGATGGATATCTTGTATGGTGGAATTAGGCCGTTACTAGATTTTCATTGTTCATTGCACGAGACTCAGATAACCATTTTGAATTTCTGTGATTGATGTTTAAAGACAGTTGATTAATGAATAGAATGATACGGCATATTTAATTTTATTGATATCTAAACAAAAGTTCAAATCCGTGGCCAGAACGGTCAATCAACTGTCAAATTCAACTTTGAACGTGTATTGAATAAAAATCAGAAAAAAGACAATAAGCTAGCCAAATCATTTAATTTCAGTTTCCGTTATTTCATTGAACAATCCTCAATTTAAGGGTAACCTTCATCTTAAATACCCAAATGAACTCGAAATTAAAGAGACCACTGATACATCAGCATCATACCTGGACCTATACCTCTACACTGACAACTCTGGACGTCTGAAAACAATACTTTAAGACAAGCGTGATGATTTCGACTTTCCAATAGTGAACTTCCCGTATTTGAGCAGTAATATTCCCACTTCTCCGGCATATGGCGTGTACATTTCACAACTCATTCGCTATTGCCGTGCCTGTAGTTTGTACAGCAATTTTGTCAACAGAGAGAAATAACTGTCTCAAAAACTTAAACTTATATCAAGGATATGTTCAGTCACTGTTGCAATTATCACTACAGATGTTTTACGGTCGTCACCATGATTTTACAGACCATTACAATGTTTCGGTTTCACAAATGAGAACAGATATCTTTGGGTAGATCCAGAGTTTGTAACCGGACTGACTAACACCTACTGTGACAAAACCGAACTTTTTACTGGCAGTGTGACGGGTGCCACGCGTGGAGTAGATCATGCCTACCCTTCCGGAGCACCTGATGATACCTCAGTTTTAATAGGGGTTCACACTGCTAGTGCTTTAGTTTTGTAGCGTTCTTGTTTATTTTTGTTTATTTGTTTTGTCTTTGTCATACTGTCTCAATTCGTGTTGCTGTGAATTGCGTGATTTTGGATTTATGATTTTAGAATTACCCCTTTCCTCGTTCTTACTTCGGTATTCGTTTGCCGATGTATTCATTATCTTTCGATATTAATAATAATGATCAGTTCTTACATTAGGATTATATTATACATGTAACAGGAATGACACATAACGAATTTAATATTGCATGGGACTGTTCAATTATAGTGTGCCGCGTGTAAAGCAGGACATGTTTACCCTTCTGGAAAACCTTATGACACTCCTATTTTAAGGGGTTAATTTGTAATTTGTAATTTTTGTCAATTTTTGTCTAAATTCTGCCTGAAATAAAAGTATTCATTACAATGAGCTGGATCCCTGACCCATTGAATAGAATTGTGATAATAATAAAACAAACAAAATCATCAAAATTAAGTTAAATGGGAGAGTTCCGAAATATGCGTCACGTAGATTTTAATTGACGTAAAAAGTTTTCAAACAGCGCTAAAAGTATTGAACAATCGATCACTCATAATCAATGATAAATGTTCGCATACAATTTACATTGTTAGCTTCTGGAACATGAAGATCTCTTGTTTACTTTTTAAAAACTCTTTCATGGAAAAAAACTCTTATCTCGGTGGTCCCGTATTAGAGACTCGTGCTCATGTAACAAGTCATGGTAAAGATATCTCAATCAAACACACGAGAACTTTTATTTAGAGAGTCCCTTTTGGAAGATTAGATGCGACTATTTTATTTCATATTTTAGCCAGTTGTAAGCTATATTAAAAAGAAGCAATCTTAGGTCATATTATATTATATACATTTTCTTTTGCTTTAGTCTGCAATCAGACAAGGACATAGATGATCTTACTTTACAAATACTAAATTATATAAAAATGATTTTTTTTTTCATCGTATTCTTCTTCATTGCATACTGGCAAACAAACTTCTCGCAAAACAAGAGTAAAAGGCATATAAATGATAGATAACCTTATCTAAAAAAAATTCAGTAACCTGGCACTGTAAAGTACATAATATATGAGAACTAAAGCATCATCAATTTTCAAAAATGCTGATGTGGCCAGTTACTTGTCCTCCATTCATGACAAATATGTCGTCGTTCCTGCCGATAAGGCCCCAAATAATATCATTTTTATTTGCAAAAATCATTATATAAATTGTTTAAAGAAAGAACTTGGCATTGATAATTCCAAGGGCAATCCAACTTACGCAGCTACTACTCTGTCAAAGGAGGAGATATTACAGAACCATAAATCTGTTTTGTTTTCCTTCGAAATTTCCACCAAGGATGAAGACACAGATCTCCCCTCTTCGTACTGGGTACCTAAGTTACATAAATGCCCATACAAAGAACGATACA
>MJUU01002187.1:10002-36162 GCA_002080025.1 Modiolus philippinarum
TATATTCACGTTTATACAATTTTCTATAGAAATAGTATTATCGTTATATTTTACTTTTTTCCCAATAATTTTGTATTTCAGCATTTTTGAGGAATTATGGCAAATAAAACGTATTCAATTCAAATTTAAGCGGCATACAGACCGATTTCTTGTTCACACTGGGCATACTTGTAATAACTCTTTAATGTCTGGTGTTTGATGGTATAATGTTGAACATGATAATGAAAGTAAAGATAATTTATTTTATACGACGAAAACGATTCATTTCAACATTGCTGTAACTGCATCAGCAAGACACGCAGAGGTGTAGTAGTTTTATTACACTAGCATGATTGCAAGCAGAATGTAGCAACAATTTTTGCAAATCCTTGATTGCAGAAAAGTTTTTAAAATTTTTCACATTATGACCATAACATATAAATTATTTCAACAAGATATATACATGAAATATTTTTCGTATGGTCGGGAACCAGCAATACACAATAACGTCTAGGTCAACAGGTATAAACCCTGTAGGTTTCTAAAACTGCTTGAATATGAAAAGCTTGAAGGCCGTGTTCCGAACTTTGTATGAAATTACGTCGATACAAACTACAAAACAGTTTGGTAATGTGGCCAAAAAGTATGTTTGAGAAAGCAAACGTGAAAGCATTGGAATAATGTTACTTTAGACATTTCTGCTGAAAAGTTGTTGTGGGGATATTCCATCAGAACAATTAACCCCTGAAGTAACAAGTATGAATGAAAAAAATGCAATGTATATCTGTAAAATCGTCCTAAATGTAATATTGAAAACAAATGGTTACAAGTATATTTCTTCTCTATATAAAGCTGCAAGTTAAGCTGTGGACAGCTTTATCTATGTAACTGCACTGATTCCAGAGTGATTTAATTTTCGAGAGCTACTTTACTGAACTGTCTTTTGTTGCAGACCTCAAGGAAATTATTTTTATTTCAGGAAATATATAAAGAAAAGGGAAAAAATGCACTAATGACCTTTTTTATCATGTTCAGGCTTAATTTCATTCATGGTGAAACATTCTGCATATGAATAAGAACAATTTAATATACAAAATATAACAAATGAGATGGAACATGTTGCAAAAGAAATCGTAAAAATAAGCATGTCCTTTCACTAGCGGCAACAGATACCTATGTTATGTCTATTTTGCATCATGATGCATATACGTTTACACGGTATTACAAGTCGCATGCATCTTGAAACATGCAGTCGCATGCGACCATGTTAACCATTTCTAACCTTTCTTACACGGTTTTCATTGGTTAAAAAAGAGGTATGCAACATGTATCTTGAAATAGAACATTTCCCATCCCAAATTGTGTATCATGCGACTGCAAAAAGTCACATGCTACAGAAAAATGTAAAGTTTACACGGTATTATTTGTATCGCGCCTTAAGACGCATGCAACTTGCATCACCTTAAATCATACCTAGTTCCATTTTATGTCAAACCAACCTCGTCGAAGAAAGTTACGGAGGCGAATGTTTTAAGTCAAACATAATATATTCTTATTTCAAACGGTCTAATGGGGTGCAATTTGCAAGTACATCTTTCCGAAATACGTCCCTTTGCTAAACATATTGAGGATCAACTATTTGATTATTAGGGGCTGAGAAGCAAGGTCTGATCTAGGATATTTTCTATGCAATCTTTGAGACTACAATTTTTTTTCTCACTGGAAGCAATCCTGTATGTTTTTTTCGGTCCATGCTAGAAAATTTGCTTCCTATATGTCATCTTGGTTATTTGTTTCAGCCATCTCCTGTCCTGATATTTTTTCATTAAACTGCCGATCATGGAACTTTATTATCGGAATCGATTTTTTTTTGTATCAACGCAAACATTCCGTATTAAGAATATAAGATAAAAAATCAAACCAACGATAAGAGGACGATCATTTGTAAATAAAGACTTTAGTCTTGTTGCCAGTGAAAATAAATATTCTAATATATAATTTGATTTTGATTAGAAGAATATTTTTTTTGTTGCAAATTCGAATCAATAATATGATAAAATAAATAATTTGTTCGAAATTTTCATGAAAATATATAAATATTTTTTCTAGGCAAAATCGCCCGGTTCGTCTAAACACTGCACAGGACTCCTGAGTGCACCCAGGACGTAAAATTTGCAATCAGCACCTCTAAACGTTATTCTTTTCTCACAAGAGACTGATTGGTTTTTAGTTTTTGTTTTATGTAAAAATTTCATGGAGTTTCAAATGATAACTATTGAGTGGTATGTAATTTTTTAGTTTAGTGTGTGGCACGTTCCACTGATTATCAATGTAATCAACCGTGAAACTTAACAGCTCCAATAAACAAGACAGAGATCGCTATCCCGTTATCCTTATCACTAAATTACCGTTGTCTATTTTTTGTAAACAATTTGAGGTAACCTCCTATATTTTGGAATACTGGGATAGTTTTAAGCCTGAAATATGTTACTCCTTGAAACACGTGTACAGCATAACTAAATTTACTGTTCGTTTTTGCAACTTTGGTATTTTTGTATATATAAGTTAGGGTGTGTGTTTTAAGCCAATTGATACAGTATATTAATTTGCATATAGAAATATCAATGTATATAAATTTGGGTATCAAAAAAAGGTAAAAAGGTAAAAAAGGCAAAAATCTAAGAGAGAACATTATCCATGTTCAATATTGTCCTTAAAAGTGTAATATTGCATGTGTTTGATGCTTTGTTTCTCTGATGCTTTGAAATTTTAGGTTAAAATCAATGGTGAATGTATAAATACGGGTCCTGAATTTAGTCTTGTTATATAAATTTGGGGTATGTTCAATGTGTACATCAGTGTATAAATTCGGGTTTATTTCTGAGATCGATTTGGCACATCCCTAACAGAAAAAAAAACCAAGTTGCACCCCTTCTTTTTTTGTATGAGACATACATTGTCAAAAATTTTGATTTCTTAGGATGAAACATATATTACCTATACTTTATATATCTATAGATAAATTTTAATTAAAAGTTCCACATAAAAGTGTCTTTCGGTGTATGTTCTACACATTATAAGGAGACATAATTAGAATATTTTGGCCCGGTTTGTCCGTTTTCCATCTTGATTTGTGGATATTAGGGCTCTTATTCATTGAACAAGAGTTTCACTGTCTATCATATATGTTACAGTAAATGTGTGTAATAAGTAATTTCACGAAATTACTAAAAATTTAGGAATTACATGTAATTCCTAAAGGGTCTAGTAATTTCGTGAAATAACTGAATTTTGTCAGTAATTACATGAAATTACTGAATTTTTTTTAGATAGTTTTACACAAATTTACTGGAATCAAAATTTTTCAAAATTCTTTATTAAATTTATTTTTACCAAATTATAAGCATGTTTATACTTACATATAATGTATTGGTATGTATTGTAGAGACTTAAATATTTCTGTGAGAGAGTAGTTTGTTAAGAATTGGTTCTCTGCTATAGTCCGTGATTACCTTTCCTAACTTTATAAATTAAATATAGTTTCTTAGGTCTGATCTATACTAAATATATAGTATTTTCAAAATGAGTTCATGATCACTCTACAAAATACTGAGCTAAACCTCCCTGTTCATATTTGATCCAAACCATTTACATGTATACATCTAAAAATATCTCAAGACAGCAAGGAAAGAATATTTACAGATGACCATTTTAAAGAAATCTTCAGAAACAAGCTGATAGAATGGCCGATAGAAGCCACCAGGTACTGAAACCTTTAAAGTTAGGTGAAATGTACCGATAGCATTTCCTAATCCTCTTTTTTTTTGCAGTGTCATCTTGGGACACAACAGTCATATCGTGAAATCTGTGCATTTTTGCTCATTTGCATATTCAGTTGTTGGATCTAATACAGGTACTAGAATTCCATAGGCATAATTTAAAAAAATAGCTATTCTTTCGCAAAACTGGGTTGCAGATCAAATACAAGGTTTGATTTTATATGACATTTAATATACAATAAAATTCATGTCAGATTGACGTACGGGATTGACAGCCTTAGTAAAATTTGAGGCATCCCATCATAAATATTGTCACAATGGCTGAAAAAGTCCCCCAAAATCATTGCAAAGTCATCACAAAAACAAGATAAATGGTAAGACTAACTAACTGGGAGGTGTTAAACGTCCTTGACTACCTTTGTAGGTCTCGTACGGACGATGGTAAGACAACAAATTTTTGAATTCTAAAGAAAATGATGCAACAAACGGTACCTTATTAATATACCTTTTTGAACTCAAAGTTGGAGAGACAACTGTTAAGTTATGCATATGAATGTAAAAAGATCATCATTTCTTCATATGACCAACTTGCTATAAGATATGGCATGTTGTCTGGCTCATACTGAAGGAAACAACTGCTTTTCGAAATCTCCAACATTCGGTAATTAATGTTTGTCAGGCGGCGAAAGAACAGTCGATTGGAGATGAACAAGTACTTTGAAATGTTGTTGTAAATCTGAATGCACAAAGAAAACTTGCAATTGTTTAAAAGCTGATGTGATAGTGTATTTTTGTCATAACAGTACCACATGTAAAAAATATGTAATCGTCATAAAAAAACATAATGTTATATTTTCATTATGCATCAAAGTCTTTTAACACCACTGAATATAATAAATTTAATATTCAGTAAATGTCTGTAAAATTCAAGATTTTTTTCAATAATTTCATGAAATTACTAGAATTTCATGTAATTCCTAAATCACCCAGTAATTACATGAAATTCCCAAAAATTTTAGTAATTACACGTAATTCATAATTACACACATTTACTGTAACATGTATATGAGTTAAATGTTCTGAATTCCTTAACTGGGATTTCACATGTCACTTTGACCACCTGTAAATATGAAACGACTAAACTATAATTTAATCATAGCCATGACACCTGTGATTATTTGAAACTACAAGATATAATTGATTGTGTATAAATTAATGAGTAATCAACAATGTGCAGTTTATTGGCAGACAAAACAGGGTAGATAACAGTTACTTTTCACGTTTTATAACAAAATGAATACGGGAAATTTACAGCAAAATGCAGGGAACAAATTTCAGAGCTTGACAACGGGAGACTCCCGATCCGGGAGATATTAGTCCCAGCCTAAATACAATACATGTATAGCCTTAAGTTTTAATCCTTTTTGAATTAAGTATTTAACGATTTAAGTCTTATTAACCATTGTTTATTGATATCTATATATTTTTATTATGTCCGCTGTACGAACCATTTAACAAAAATATCCAGTTTATGTTGAAGTAAACAGGCTGTCACTAAATAACAAAAGCACCAAAAAGACTCCTTCAGATCTGTATTTCTGTATGATATCATTTGGAGATCTTTATTTTATTTAAGATATTTATTTCCAATACAAGAGAAAAATAACTTTCTGATAACGTGTCTCTTTTTTTCGAGCTAATTCAACTACGTGTTGGGAAAATGACGATGAAATTTTCGACCATTAATAAGCCATAATAAATAAAAAGTTTAATGAATGTGCCTTTGAATGAGCAAATTAAATGCGGTATCTCTAACACCATCACATGAATTCTAATTTGTAAATTTTATGTTACTTTTATGCCACAGTTATGTTACCATATATATGTATTTTGTATTTTGCGGTTGGAAATTAAAAAATAAATCTGAAAATAAATGTAAGTGGCTGTATAATTGAAATAAAAAGTTTTTACCTTTTTCATTTATTAAATATAGAAATTCATATTCCATAAACGCTATTTCAATTTAACGTTAAAAATAATTCATTTTAAGATTTCAGATTTTTTCATAAATAAAATTGAGATAACATATACATTTACGGTAGAAAATAACTGAAATATACTGTCACAATCCACCACAGTGCAACACAGTTATTTCAAATACTGTGGCGAACTGTAATGAACTGTAGCAATCAAGGACAGTGCGTGCATGGCAGTAATACAAAATACTGTCATTAACTGGCATCTACTGTAGCAATCAGGTACAGTGAATGACAGTAGTCGTGAAGACTTTCATTCACTGCGAGTTACTGTTACAGTCATGGACAGTTAATCACAGTACTAGGGTATTATTGTTAATGACTGTTCCGGATTGGCACAGTTCTGGACAGTAGTTTATAGGTTTTTGACAGTAGTTGAACAGTAGTTGTCAGTGAATGGCTGTGAAAAAAAATAACTGTTCCTGGTATGGACAGTACTTTTTTTTTGGTTCATAGTGAAATAGTGTACCCTAGGTAAGTGCGAGAATGGAAAATTGGACCAACTTGATGAATATGGGCTGGACCTCATAGAGAGTTCGCCAAAACGACCCTAAGGCTGCAGGTAGATGCATGCAAGACCTTTCATATGAGCCATAGTTTCTGACCATTGCACCCATACGGCCCTGTAAGTGACCGTTTCAAAGAGGGTACCCGATAAAGGTTTGTAAACAGTGAAAACCAAATTGACACGTATCGGCCGAATCTTTATAGAGAGGTCTCCAAAACGCACCTTAGGCTGCTTTTAGATACATGAAAGACCTTCAATTTGAGCCATAGGGTCTGACCCCTGCACTCGTATGGTCCAGTCAGGGACCGTTTCAGAGTGTACACGAGGTAAGCGAGAGATCGGAAAATTAGACAAACTTGATAAATGTGAGCTGGAAAGTCACAGAGAGTTCGCCAAAACAACCCTTAGGCTGCAGGAAGGTACATGTAACATCTTTCATATGAGCCATAAGTTCTGACCCCTGCACCCGTAGGGTCCAGTCAGGGGCCGTTTCAACGAGGGTACCCGATAAAGGTTTGTAAACAGTGAAAACCAAATTGTTGTCGGCTGGACCTTTTTAGAGAGTTCGCCATACCGCCCCTTAGGTTGCAGTTAGATACATGCAAGACTTTTCATTTGAGCCATATAGTCTAACCCCTGCACCCTTAGGGTCCAGTCAGGAGCCGTTTCAAAGAGTGTACCCTAAGTGAGTGCGAGATCCGAAAATAAAAGCAGGTAGGTACATGCAAGACCTTTCAAATGAGCTATAGATTCTAACCCCTGCATCCGTAGGGCCCTCTCAGGGGCCGTTTTAAAGAGGATACTCGATACAGATTTGTAAACAAATTTGACATGTATCGGCCAAACCTTTACAGACAGTTCACCAAAACGATCCTTAGGCTGCACGTAGATGCAAGACCTTTCATTTTAGCCAGAGATTCTGACCCTGCATCCGTAGGGCCAAGTTATGGGCCATTTCAAAAGGGTACCCGATAAAGGTTTGTACACGGTGAAAACGAATTAACACATATCGGCCGGACCATTATAGAGTTCGCCAAAACAACCCTTAGGCTGCCAGTAGGTACATGCAAGACCTTTCATTTAAGCGGTAGGGTCTGACCCTTGCATCCGTTGGGCCAAGTCAGGAGCCGTTTCAAAAAGTATACCCTTGGTAAGTGCGAGATCGGAAAATTGAATGCCGGTTGCACCTTTAAAGACAGTTCTCAAGAACTACTCTTAGGCTGCCGTTAGATACATGCAGGACCTTCACTTGAGAAACAGGGTCTGAACCCTACACCCGTAGGGTTCTGTCAGGGGAAGTTTCAAAGAGGGTATCCGATAAAGGTTTGTAAATAGTGAAAACTAACATGACACGTGCTTGCCGGAGCTGTTTCAAATAGTGCACCCTAAAAAAGCGAGATCGGAAAATTGGACCAACTTCATGAATGTGCACTGGACCTTCACAGAGAGTTCGCCAAAACGAGCCTTAGGCTGCTGGTAGGTACATGCAAGATCTTTCATATGAGGCAGTCTCTGAACCCTACACCCGTAGGGCTCTGTCAGGGGAAGTTTCAAAGAGGGCATTCGATAAAGGTTTGTAAATAGTGAAAACTAACTTGACACGTGCTTGCTGGACCTTTACAGAGAATTCGCCAATACGACCCTTAGGGTGCAGTTAGATACGTACTTGACCTTTCATTTGAGCCATAGGTTCTGACCCCTGCACCCGTAAGGTCAAGTCAGGGGCTGTTTCAAAGAGTGTACCCCAGTTAAGTGCGAGATCGGAAAATTGGACTAACTTGAATGTGGGCTGGACCTCACAATGAGTTCGCCAAAACGACCCTTAAGCTGCAGGTAGGTAATGCAAGACCTTTCATATGAGCCATAGTTTCTGAACCCTTCACCCGTAGAGGTCGGTAAGTGGCCTTTTGAAAGAGGGTACCTGATAAAGGTTTGTAAATAGGGAAAACTTAATTGACACCTGTCGATCGGACCTTTATAGAGAGTTCGCCAAACCGACCCTTACACTGCAGGTGGATACATGAAAGACCTTTAATTTTAGCCATAGCGTCTGCCCCTGCACCCGTAGGGTCCAGTCAGGAACCGTTTCAGAGTGTACACTAGGTAAGTGCAATATCGTAAAATTGGAACAACTTGATGAATGTGGGCTGGTTAGTCACAGAGAGTTCGCCAATACAACCCTAAGGCTGCAGAAAGGTACATGCAAGATCTTTCATATGAGCCATAGTTTCTCGCCCCTTCACCCGTAGGGATCGGTAAGGGGCCGTTTGAAAACGGGTACCTGATAAAGGTTTGTAAACAGTGAAAACCAAATTAACACCTGTCTGTCAGAACTTTATAGAGAGTTCACCACACCGATCCTTAGGCTGAAGGTGGATACATGAAAGACCTTTAATTTGAGCAATAGGGTCTGACCCCTTTACCCGTAGGGTCCAGTCAGGGGCCGTTTCAAAGACTGTACCTTAGGTTAGTGCGAGATCAAAAAATTGGACAAACTTGATGAATGCTGGCTGGACCTCACAGAGAGTTTGCGAAAACCACCTTTCGATTACATGTCGGTACATGCAAGACCTTTCATATTAGCCATAAGTTCTAATCCTGCACACGTTTCGAAGCGAGTAGTCGATAAAGATTTGAAAACAGTGAAAACAAATTTGACATGTATCGGCCGGACCTTTATAGAGAGTTCGCCAGGACCCTAAGGCTGCAGTCAGCTACATGCAAGACCTTTCATTTGAGCCATGGGATTTGACCCCTACACCCGTAGGGTCCAGTCAGGGCCATTTCATAGAGTGTACCCTAGGTAAGTGCGAGATCAGAAAATTGGACCAACTTGATGAATGTGGGCTGGACCTCAGAGTTAGCCAAATGACCCTGACGCTGCAGGTTGGTACATGCAATATCTTTGAAATGAGCCATAGTTTCTGACCCCTGCACCCGTAGGGCCCTGTAGGGTGCAATTTAAAAGAGGGTACCCGATAAAGTTAACCAAATTGACACGTGTCAATCTCACCATTAGAGAGTTCGCCAAAAACACCTAAGACTGGCAGGGTCTGGCCCCTGTACCCGTAGGGTCCAGTCAGGGGTCGTTTCAAAGAGTGTACCATAGGTAAGTGCGAGATCGGAAAATTTGACACATTTGATGAATGCTGGCTGAACCTCACAGAGAATTCGCCAAAACGACCTTTAAACTGCAGGTAGCTACATGCTAGACCTTTCATATGAGCCCTAGGTTCTAACCCCTGCACCCGTAGGGCCTTCTCAGGGCCGTTTCAAAAGAGGTACTCGATAAAGGTTTATTAACAGTGAAAACAAATTTGACATGTATCAGCCGCACCTTTATAGAGAGTTCGCCAAAACGACCCTAAGGTTGCAGATAGATACATGCAAGACCTTTCATTTGAGCCATAGGGTCTGACCCCTGCACCCTTAGAGTCCAGTCAGGGGCCTTTTCTAAGAGTGTACCCTAGTTAAGAGCGAGATCGGAAAATTGGACCAGCTTGATGAAAGTGGACTGGACCTTCACAGAGGTTTCGCCAATAGGACCCTAAAGCTGCAGGTAAGTACATGCAAAAACTTTCTTATGAGCCAGAGTTTCTGACTACTGCACCCGTGTGGCCCTGTAGGGGACCGTTTCAAAGAGGGTACCCGGATAAGGTTTGTAAATTGTGAAACCAAATTTACACGTGCCGGCCGGACCTTTCTACAAAGTTCGCCAAGATGCATGCAAGACCTTTCATTTGAGGCATAGGGTCTAACCCCTGCACCCGTAGTGTCCAGATAGGGACCGTTTCAAATTGTACACTAGGTAAGTGCAAGATCGGAAAATTGAACCAACTTGATGAATTTGGGCTCGACTTTCACAGAGAATCAACGAAAACGATCCTAAAGCTGCAAGTAGGTACATGCAAGATCTTTCATATTAGTCATACGTTCTGACCGTTGCATGCGTAGGGCCCAGTCAGGGGCGGTTTCAAAGAGGGTACCCGATAAAGGCTTCTAAACAGTGAAAAGAAATTGACGCATGTCGGTCGGACCTTTACAGAGAGTTCGCCAAAACGCCCCTTAAGCTGCAATTAGATACATGGAAGTCCTTTCATTTGAGCTTTAGTGTCTGACCCCTGCACCCGTAGGGCCCAGTCAGGGGCCGTTGCAAGATCGGAAAATTGGACAAACTTGATGAATGTTGAGTGGACCTCACAGAGAGTTCGCCAAAACGACCCTTAGACTTCAGGTAGGTACATGCAAGACCTTTTCTAAGAGTGTACCCTAGTTAAGAGCGAGATCGGAAAATTGGACCAGCTTAATGAAAGTGGACTGGACCTTCACAGAGGTTTCGCCAATAGGACCCTAAAGCTGCAGGTAAGTACGTGCAAAACCTTTCTTATGAGCCAGAGTTTCTGACTACTGCACCCGTGTGGCCCTGTAGGGGGCCGTTTCAAAGAGGGTACCCGGATAAGATTTGTAAATTGTGAAACCAAATTTACACGTGCCGGTCGGACCTTTCTACAAAGTTCGCCAAGATGCATGCAAGACCTTTCATTTGAGGCATAGGGTCTAACCCCTGCATCCGTAGTGTCCAGATAGGGACCGTTTCAGATTGTACACTAGGTAAGTGCAAGATCGGAAAATTGAACCAACTTGATGAATTTGGGCTTGACTTTCACAGAGAATCAACGAAAACGATCCTAAAGCTGCAAGTAGGTACATGCAAGATCTTTCATATTAGTCATACGTTCTGACCGTTGCAGGCGTAGGGCCCAGTCAGGGGCGGTTTCAAAGAGGGTACCCGATAAAGGCTTCTAAACAGTGAAAAGAAATTGACGCATGTCGGTCGGACCTTTACAGAGAGTTCGCCAAAACGCCCCTTAAGCTGCAATTAGATACATGGAAGTCCTTTCATATGAGCTTTAGTGTCTGACCCCAGCACCCGTAGGGCCCAGTCAGGGGCCGTTGCAAGATCGGAAGATTGGACAAACTTGATGAATGTTGAGTGGACCTCACAGAGAGTTCGCCAAAACGACCCTTAGACTTCAGGTAGGTACATGTTAGACCTTTGATATGAGCCATAGGTTCTAACCCCTGCACCAGTAGGGCCCTCTCAGGGGCTGTTTCAAAGATGGTACTCGATAAAGGTTTAATTGATGTTTGTTGACAATCCCGCACCCATGACCAATGAAGACATGGATGTAGCATTGCTCGACAATTAGGAAAGAATTCCGCTTAAACCGGTGCTAGGGGCCGTCTTGAACTTACTATGAGACATGAGCAAAGCTCATTGTTGAAGGCCTCATGGTGACTTCAAGATGAAGAACAACAATAAAAGCGTTGTTCCTTTGCTTGTTTTTACCATGTATATGTAGAGATTTTGTCTCATGTGCATTTACTCCATATCCTTTTATTCACCATTGTAAACAATGAAAACAAATTTGACACGTATTGGCTGGACCTTTATAGAGAGTTCGCCAAAAACGGCCCTTAGGCTGCAGGTAGATACGTGCAAGACGTTTTATTTTAGCCATAAGGTATGACCCCTGCAACCGTAGGGGCCAGTAAGGAGCCTTTTCTTAGAATGTACCCTGGGTAAGAGAGAGATCGGAAAATTGGACTAGCTTGAAGAATGTGAGTTGGACCTTCACAGAGAGTCGGTCAAAACAACCCTCAGGCTGCGGCAGGTACATGCATGATCTTTCATATAAGCCATAGGTTCTGACCCCTGAACGTGTAGGGCCTAGTCAAGGGCCGCTTCAAACTTAATAAAAGTGGGCCGGGCCTTCACAGAGAGTTCGCCAAAACCACCCAAAGGCTGCATGTAAGTACATGTAAGACCTTTCATCTGGGTCATAGGTTCATACCCCTGCACCCATAGGGCTCGTTTCAAAGAGGGTACTCGATAAATGTTCGTAAACAGTGAAAACCAATTTTACACGTGTAGGCCGGACCTTTCTAGAAAGTTAAACAAAACGACCCTTACGCTGGAGGTAGATACACCAAAGACCTTTGATTTGGAGGCTAGACCCCTGCAACCGTAGGGACCAGTAAGGAGCCTTTTCTTAGAGTGTACCCTGGGTAAGAGAGAGATCGGAAAATTCGACTAACTTGAAGAATGTGAGTTGGACCTTCACAGAGAGTCGGTCAAAACAACCCTCAGGCTACAGGTAGGTACATGCAAGATCTTTTATATGAGCCATAGGTTATGGCCCCTGAACGTGTAGGGCCTAGTCAAGGGCCGTTTCAAAGAGGGAACCCGATAAAGGTTTTTAAATATTGAAAACAAACTTGACACGTGCAGGCCAGACCTTTATAGGAAGTTCGCCAAAACGACCCTTAGGCTGCAGTTAAATACATGAAGGACTTTTCATTTGAGCCATTGGGTCTGACCCCTGCACCCGTAGGGTCCGGTCAGGGGCCATTCAAAGAGTGTACCATGGGTAAATGTGAGATCGAAAAACTGGACCAACTTGATGAATGTGGGCTGGACCTTCACAGAGAGTTCGCCAAAACGAACCTTAGGCTGTAGGTAAGTACATGTAAGATATTTCATATTAGCCATAGTTTCTGAAAGCTGCACCGTATGGCCCTGTAAGGGGCCGTTTCCGAAAGGGTACCCGATAAAGGTTTGTAAACAGTGAAAACCAAATTGACACGTGTTCGCCGGACCTTTATAGACAGTTCGCCAAGATACATGCAAGACTTTGCATTTGAGCCATATAGTCTAACCCCTGCACTCTTAGGGTCCAGTCAGGAGCCATTTCAAAGAGTGTACCCTAGGTGAGTGTGAGATCCGAAAATTAAACCAACTTGATCAATATGACTTGGACCTTCACAGAGAGTTCGCCAAAACTACCCTTCGGCCGCAGGTAGGTACATGCAAGACCTTTCATGTGAGCCAAAGGTTCTGACCCCTGCACCTGTAGGGCTTTGTCAGGGGCCGTTTTAAAGAGGATATCCGATAACGGTTTGTACACAGTGAAAATCAATTTGACACGTGTTGGCCGGACCTTTATAGAGAGTTCGTCAAAACGCCCCTTAAGCTTGAATTAGATAATGCAAGACCTTTCACTTGAGCTGTAGGGTCTTACCCCTGCACCCGTACGGTCCAGTCAGGGGTCGTTGAAAAAGTGTACCATACGTAAGTGCGAGATCGGAAAACTGGACACACTTGATGAATGTCGGATGGACATCACAGAGAGTTCGCCAAACGACCTTTCGGCTGCAGGTAGATACATGCAAGAACCTTTAAATGAGACATAGGTTCTCACCCCTGCAGCCGTAGGGCCCTCTCAGGGGCCGTTTAAAAGAGGGCACTCGATAAAGGTTTGCAAACAGTGAAAACAAAATTGACACGGATCGGCCAGATCCTTTTAGAGAGTTCCAAAAAAAACGACCCTTAGGCTGCTGGTAGATACATGCAAGACCTTTTATTTGAGCAATGGAGTTTGACATCTGCACCTGTATGGTCCAGTCAGTGGCCGTTTCTAAGAGTGTACCCTGGGTAAGTGCGAAATCGGAAAATTACACCAACATGATGAATGTGGGCTTGACCTCACAGAGAGTTGCTAAAACGACCCTAAGGCTGCAGGTAGGTACATGCAGGACCTTTCATAGGTGCCATATAATCTGTCCCCTGCACCTGTAGGGTCCAGTCAGGAGTCGTTTCAAAGAGTGTACCCTAGGTGAGTGCGAGATCCGAAAATTAAACAAACTTGATGAGTATGAGTTGGACCTTTACCGAAAGTTCGCCAAAACGATCCTTCGGCTGCAGGTAGGCATATGCAAAACCTTTTATATGAGCAATAGGCTCTGATCCCTGCACCTTTAGGGTTTTGTCAGGGGCCGTCTCAAAGAGGGTATCCGATAAAGGTTTGTAAACAGTGAAAATCAATTTGACACGTGTCGGCCGGACCTTTATAGAGAGTTCACCCAAACGCCCCTTAGGCTGCAATTAGATACATGCAAGACCTTTTATTTGAGCTATAGGGTCTGACCCCTGCACCAGTAGGGTCCAGTGAGGGGTCGTATCAAAGAGTGTACCCTAGGTTAGTGCGAGATCGGAAAATTGGACACACTTGATAAATGTTGGATGGATCTTACAGAGACTTGGCCACAACGACCCTTCGGCTGCAGGTAGGTACATATGAGAAATAGGTTCTAACCCCTACACCCGTAGGGCCCTCTCAGGGGCCGTTTAAAAGAGTGTACTCGATAAAGGTCTGTAAACAGTTAAAACAAAATTGACACGTATCGGCTGGACCTTTATAGAGAGGTCGATAAAAAACGACCCTTAGGCTGCTGGTATTTACATGCAAGACCTTTTATTTGAGACATAGCGTCTGATCTCTGCACCCGCATGGTCCTGTCATCGGTCGTTTCTAAGGGTGTACCGTGGGTAAGTGCAAAATCGGAAAATTGGACCAACTTGATAAATGTTGGGTGGACCTCACAAATAGTTCGCCAAACGACCGCTAGGCTGCAGGTTTAAAAGAGGGTACCCGGTAAAGCATTGTAAACAGTGAAAACCAACTTGATACGTGTCGGCCGGAATTTTATTCTAAGTTCGCAACAGCGACCCTTAGGCTGCAGGTAGGTACATGCAAGACCTTTCATTTGAGCCATAGGGTCTGACCCCTGCATAAGAAGGGTCCAGTAAGTGCTGTATCAAAGAGTGTACCCTAGGTAAGTGCGAGATCGGAAAATTAAATCAACTTGATGAATGTGAGCTGAACCTAAACAGAGTGTTCGCAAAAACGACCCTTAGGCTGCAGGTAGGTACATTAGTAGTGAATCTTATCTCTTTGGGCCCAAAAGGTCTATGTTTAACTTTATTTTTTTGCTCCTGAATTGTGCAGTGGAGCCTGACCTCTGATTTCTTCACTGTCTTTCAACGTCCCGAACGTAGAGCACCGCAAACATAGTGTAGCTGTGTGAGACTAGTTGAACGCGGTTGTACCTTGTTTTGAGATGTGCCCTTCCTATTTATTAACTCTAACATTTAGTTTTTATGTACTTATTGTCTTGGTTTGTTTTGTTCCATTACTTCTTATTTTTCTGTTGTTCTTATTTTCATCGAACAATCTCCCTTTTTCTTATTTTTTCAGTGACTCAATCTTGTTCTTCCATAATTTTTTCTATCAAACCTATTCCGATTTATCTTTCTTGGGTTTGTAATTTCTCAACCCTCAAATGATTTTATTTGTCTTTCCCTAACAATAACCCTTACGTTATCTGCCGTTCAAAATATTGTTTAATAAACTTCTTTAGTATCTATCGATAGAACCCGAAGCCTCTTTACATGTGCTACTTCATTGTCACCCGGTATTGTATGTTGGGTTTCCATTTTCTTTTGAGACATATCTCCTTTAATGCAAATAAAATAACAAACGAATGTCAAATATACATATTTTATTTTCCCGTAATGAAGCAAACATGAGTCGGAGAGCTATCCTCATGCTGCCTGTACAATTCAAAATTTATAAGGTCTTGTGCTGTAGTCGTCCATGACAACTCTTTTGTCGAACACGATACTGAAGTCTTTGTCTTGATGCACGGTTAGTAATCTTTTATTATCCCTAGCTATCTTGTAATCTTTTCCGGTCTTCATGGAATCTCTGCTGTTTGTTATCATATCCTTTATTGTGTCGTAGTCAAAGTGCCACACTCCATAGATTATATCTTGTTGCTAATCGGTATGCTGGCACTGTGTCTGTTGACTGGACTCGGTACAGCTTTTACACAATGTAAACAACAACTTGTTATTGATTTCCAACGGAAGATTGGAATGTAAAGACCTCTCGGTGGAGGTATTTTACATTTGATGAGTCCTTCGTAGTGTTGAATGTCACAGAAGTTTTCCATGATGATCGTGAGATGTCCCACAGGAATTTTGCCAGTCATGTTGATGTATGGATACAATGAAGTTACATCTGCGTAGGATATGCCCTAATCTTGTTCGTACAGTTTAAATGCTGCTGTGCGTCCACCATAAAAGGCTTCTTTTGGTTCTAAGGGAGGAACTATGACATTTTGTTCCAAAAATCTTTTCAAGTAGTCATTTTCTTGAACTTGTCGATCGAATGCGCATTCCCATTTACCAATGTAGATGTAGCCTTGCTCTACCAAATATCGTTTCCTCTCCAGCATGCGTTGATGTAATTCACTCATGTTCATGGCGTTGATTGGGTTTATGGTGCTTGCACTATAACAGTGTAAACAGGCGTGCAAGAACGTCCCGTTAAATTCCAATACGTATTTTCCGTTTTTGTTCTCGTAATTTCCGTCCACTTTATAGGAACCGATTTGTTTTTCCCTCCATTTCTGGCATGTAATTGGACTCCTTCTGTTGCCGATTGGTATTTGATCCATTGCATAGCTTTGACCGAATGCTTTTCCTCTGGACGGAATCCTTGAGCTGGAAGAATTCCAATTGTTTCTGACTGGAGAAATTTCTTTCTGAATACCATGTTGCAAGCGGATGCTATCGTGATACATTGCTGGAATGGATCGATTCCTCCCTGTCCATCGGTGGATTTCATCTCCATTAACAGTTGTCTTAACGTAACGCAGGCTCTTCTCAATATGTCTACGTCTGAGCAGCAGTAACTCAATAGTTCCTCTTGGAAATCGAATCGTTGTCGGTAATTGGTCTCATACCATTGTAAAAACATAGCTCTCTTCTCGGGTTTCATGGTGTCTGGATTATAATGGCATATATGCGGTAAATGATTGAGTACGGTTAATTGGTTTTCCTTTCTATTGAATAGATGAGGAAAATATCCTTTCTTCAGTTCAGTCAATCCAAACATCTTAGGTATCTCCGCTAAAGCTACGGGTAAAAAGTTGATGGAGTCAACCATTCGAATGCGACATCCGGGGACTTCGATGTTAATGTTTTTATTTCCATTTGCTATGATCGTTGGCTTCACTCCTTGTTGATACAAATACTCCAGTATTGGTAACGAATCATATTCTTTGAAGTTGTGTGCGATGACAGTGGTTCCATCGTTGTCTTTAGAAAAAAAATACAAAACTGTTTTGTGGTATTCGGTCCGGCAAATACTAGTTCATTCTTCCCACAAGTCTGACATATACTATCTTTATCGATGTTTCAATTCATTCATGTTAATAAGACTTTGTGTACAACACATAAATTTGGTTGTGTTCGGACTTTCCTAACTTTGTTGATTTACAAAGATTGCACTTGCCATTGTCGTTGGGTTAGTATCCTTTGTGGCACTGGACTTTGTCATCTTGGATGCATTCAAAGTCGAAGAAAATATAAGTCTGTTTCTTCTTGCCGTCCTTGGTATTAGCGGGTAGCATGTAGCACTGATGTCCTGATGGGTAGAAGTCTTTACAAGTCTAACAGTAGACGTTTCCAAATTTATGATCTTCATATATTCTATTCACGGTTTGTCCACAAGCTGTGCATTTGTAGTAGGTAGTGCACATAGAGTTTCCAGACGGTGTCGTCTTTTTGTGCAGGTCGAAACATATGGATCCTTTGAAATATCGCCCGCAGTCTTCACATGGAATCCAGTCATCTTCGCACTGTGTATCACCCTTTTTACAGTAGTGGCATACGTTGTTGCATACAAGTTCTTCTTTATGGTCGTATCCCTTTTTACAATCAGTGCAGTAAAAGTTGCGACCCAAGAAAGCAGCCATACTAGTAATGCCGTCTTAGTGGTTGTAATGGTAGTACAGGTATATTTTTTATCGGCTTTGGGTCCGTAATATATGATTCCGTTGAAATGCTCTCTGGATATTACATGTATTTGATGATCCAGTAGAATGGATTAGAATCGTTTAATTTCGTCGATGACGCACTGTTGTAGAGGTACTCCTGCTCTATCGTGTAGTTCAAACGCCAATTCCTTCTGGATGTACTTGCCATGCTTGATAGAGCTCCATTGATCGTGTCCGTCAATTTTGGCTATTGCCGTAGCGATGGCTCTAGCACTACACAGATCTTCTTTGTCTTTTATCTGGATAATACATCTCTTTTCTTTAAGGAACCTTTCTGTGTTCACGTATTCACATCTCTTTCTGGTACCACCTATGGAAGGCCGGATCTGGCTGATCTAGATCCTCGAACTTTCGTCTAGCACAAACTGTATGTTGGACTGTAACACTCGTTCTATTTCTTTAAATAGTAGGTCATCTGTCGCCTGACCAATGTGAATAAACGGTAGTCTGGTGGGAAAATCTAAATCTGGACACCCCATGGTAACTGGTACCAAATCTTCCTTCTGCATGTTCTCAGTCAATTTCATCAAAATAGAGTTGAATATTTTTTGTAATGATTTCAGTATATCTCGAACATTCTAAACGTTCAATTCCTTGATCGTGACTTTTTACTCTGTCGACTCGGTGTTGAATCTTGGTATCATTTTTACATTTTGTTTAGAGATGATGAAATAATGTTCTGGACTTTTCATGTCTACGGGCGGTTTATTTGGCAATCCGACTCCGCTTTGGTGCTTCTGTTTCGAATGGTAAAACAAGGTTATCTTTTCTTCTGTACAATAATCCACACTCGTTGCACGAAAATAAAGTAAGTTCTTTGTGCCTTTGTTCGTGTCTGCCCAGATCACTTTTTTAGTAAAACGTTTTTGGCATATTTTGCAAGTCATTTAAATTTTATATTCAGTTGACTTACCATTGTTATGTTTATTTTCGCTTGAAACGTTTCTTCAGTTCGGCTGTTAGTTGCAGAATGAGAAAGTTGCTCAATCCATCTGGTTTTATACAGGTAAGCGCGTTCTAAGGCTGGTTTTGATTGGTCGGTTATTTTTGTGATGGGCTTTGTGATTGGTCGATTATCCTGTGTTGTGATTGGCTAGATTTATCATAAAATATGCATCTGATTTGCCTGCAATTTGATTTATCGGTTCATTTCTCTATTGTAATAGATCGAGTATTGCAGAATATGATGCAATCGATCGATGGCGTCAATTACTTTCAAGATGTACGGTTCGATTGTTTATTAAATTATACTGACGCGAGTCATAATAGGAGTGTTTCATCTGTGAATATTTATTAACTGAGTTATTAATGAGGTTTTTTATGTGTAAGATGTTCTTTTGGTTTGTTTTTTTTTTCTGCTTAATTTCACAATTTATTCAATGCTTTGTTTATCTTCTTATTCGTTTGACACTTTTTTGTTTTTTTGTGTGCACATTTTCAAATCTTATCACATGAGTTTTGTTTATTTTCGTGTTCGTTAAACAATTTTAAAACTATTTTGTATTTTGTTTAGTGTGTTTCACACATTCTGTACACAATTTTCAATTCAATTTCCATTTTGTTTGACTTTTATCACATCTGTTTTGTTATTTCTAATGTTTTCGTGGGTTTATTTTATTTTGTTTTGAAATTTTTGTTAAGATTATGTTGAAATTGTGTTATTCTTTGTGTTTTTGTATTACTTTTTTGTGCTTTTGTGTTAATTTTGATACATTTTTTGTTTTAATTTGTGCTTTTGTTATAATTTTATAAGTTTTCTCTTTTAGTTTTTGTTTTTACGTTAAAATTTCACATTTCTATTGATATTTTCTTGCCTTTTTCGGTGAATTGAGTGGTAGTGGTGATATTTTTTTTGGTTTCAGTGCTGGTGGTGATTGCTGTTGCTAATATATTGCTGCTGCTGCTGCTGCTGCTCTATGGTGTGGGATGTAGCTACTTTTACTACAGTAGTGGTAGTTATATTGGGAAGGGCTTAATGACACTTGTGACGTGACTCATGAGATCATAAGAATAACAAAGTCATTTATCATTTTCATAGTTTATTTTCTCCGTCATGGGACAGGCATGGGTCGGAGATCCACGTGTAGTCCTTACATTGTATCTAGAGTTAAGGTCCATTCAACTGGATGCTGATTTCTTTTGCATCTTCTTGATTCTGGATTTATACTGTTTCAAAAAAGCTGTTCTTTTGTTCGTTGAATCTTGACTCTATCTTCAGTGTGATTGTATAGCCATTTATTGTGTTCGGTTGGGCTGGGGCGTCTTCTCTACTTTGATGTTTGGTACGTTGGTGACGTAATAACACATACTATTTACTCAATTTCTGTCCACATTCTTCATAACGAAACTTCGGGGCTTGATTCTATGTGTGTTCATGTGTCGTTGGAGATTGTCCAGCCAACATTCATCAAGTTGGTCCAAAATACCGATCTAGCACACACCTTGGCTACACTCTTTGAACGGACCTGACTGGCCCTCCGGGTGCAGGGGTCACAACCTATGGCTCAAATGAAAGGTATTGCATGTACCTACCTGAAGCCTAAGGTTGTTTTGGCAAACTCTGTGAATGTCAAGTTAACATTCATCAAGTTGTTCTAATTTTCCGATCTCGCTCTTTCCTTGGATACACTCTTTCAAAGCGTCCTTGGTTGGACCTTATGGGTGCAGGTGTCAGACCCTATGACTCAAATGACAGAATTTGCATCTACTTACTTGCAGCCTAAGAGTCGTTTTGGCGAACTCTCTATAAAGTCCGGCCAACACCTGTCAAGTTTGTTTTCATTGTTTTAAAACCCTTATCGGGTAGCCTTTTTGAAACGGCCCCTAACAGGGTCCAAGGCTGCAGGGGTCAGAACTTATGGCTATATGAGAGGTCTTGCATTAACCTACCTGCAGCCTGAGGGTCGTTTTTGAAAACTCTCCGTGAAGGTCCAGCCGAAATTAATCAAGTTGTACCAATTTTCAGATCCCGCACGTACCTTCGGTAAACTGTTTGAAACAGCCCCTGACTGGACCCTACGGTGCAGGGGTCAGACCCTATGGATCAAATGCTCGCTAAAATGAAAGGGGTTGCATGTATCTACCTGCAGCCTAAGGTTGTTTTGGCGAACTCTCTATAAATTCCGGCCAACACGTGTCAAGTTTGTTTTCACTGTTTACAAACCTTTATCAGGTACCCTCTTTGAAACGGCCCCTGAGAGCAAACTAAAGATAAAGGGGTTAGAGCTAATGGCTCATATGAAAGGTCTTGTATGTACCTACCTGCAGGCTTAGGGTCGTTTTCGCGAACTCTATGTGAGGGTCCAGGCAATATTCATCAAGTTTGTCTAATTTTCCGATCTCGCACTTACCATGGGTTTCTTCTTTTAAAGAGTCCTTGGGTTGACCTTACGGCTGCTGGGGTCAGAACCTATGGCTCACATAAAAGGACTTGCATTTACCTACTTGAAGCCTTATGGTCGTTTTGGCGAACTCTCTATAAAGGTCCGACTTACACGTGTGAAGTTGGTTATCATTGTATCACAAACCTTTATCGGGTACCCTCTTTGAAACGGCCCCTGCCAGGGGCCTACGGGTTCATAGGTCAGAACTTATGGCTCATATGAAAGGTCTTGCATGTATCTACTTACTGCCTAAGGGTCGTTTTGGCGAACTCTTTTTGAAGTTCCAACCATCATTCATCAAGTGTGTCCAATTTTCCGATCTCGCACTTACCTTCGGTACACTCTTTGAATCAGCCCTTGGGTGGACCTTACGGGTGCAGGAGTCAGACCCTATTGCTCAAATAAAAGGAATTGCAGGTACCTACTTGCAGCCTAAGGGTCGGTTTGGCGAACTCTCTATAAAGGTCCGGCGAACACGGGTCAAGTTGGTTTTCATTGTTTTACAAACCTTTATCGGGTACCCTCTTTGAAACGGTCCCTGACAGGGGCCTACGGGTGCAGGGGAAAGACCTTATGGCTCATATGAAAGGCCTGCATGTATCTTCCTGGTGCCTAAGGGTTGTTTTGGCGAACTCTCTGTGAAGGTCCAGCCAACATTTATCAATTTTGTCCAATTTTCTGTTCTCGCACTTACCTTGGCTACAATCCTTGAAACGGCCCCTCACTGGACCCTACGGGTGCAGGGGGTCAGACCCTATAGCTCAAATGAAAGGTCTTGCATGTACCTACTTGCAGCCTATGGGGTGTTTTAGCGAACTCTCTGTGAAGGTCCGGTCTACACGTGTCAAGTTAGTTTTCACTGTTTACAAACCATTATCGGTACCCTCTTTGAAACGGCCACTGACAGGTCCCTATCAGTGCAGGGGTCAGAACTTGTGCCTCATATGAAAGGTATTGCATGTACCTACCTGCAGCCTAAGGGTCGTTTTGGCAAACTCTCTGTGAAGGTCCAGCCAACATTCATCCTGTTGGTCTAATTTTCCGATCTCGCACTTAACTTTGGTACACACTTTGGAAGAGAACTTGGGTGAACCTTACGGGTGCAGGAGTCAGACCCTCTGGCTCAAATAAAAGGAATTGCAGGTACCTTCTTGCAGCCTAAGGGTCGGTTTGGCGAACTCTCTATAAAAGTCCGGCGAAGACGGGTCAAGTTGGTTTTCATTGTTTTACAAACCTTTATCGGATACTCTCTTTGAAACGGCCCCCGACAGGGGCTTACGGGTGCAGGGGTAAGACCTTATGGCTCATATGAAAGGCCTGCATGTATCTACCTGGTGCCTAATGGTCGTTTTGGCGAACTCTCTGTGAAGGTCTAGCCAACATTCATCAATTTTGTTCAATTTTCTGTTCTCGCACTTACCTTGGCTACACTCCTTGAAACGGCCCCTGACTGGTACCTACGGGTGCAGGGGGTCAGACTCTAAGGCTCAAATAAAAGATCGTGCATGTATCATCCTGCAGCCTAAAAGTCGTTTTGTTGCGAACTCTCTATGATGGTCCGGTCTACACTTATCAAGTTGCTTTTCACTGTTTACAAACATTTATCGGGTACCCACTTTGAAACGGTCCCTGAGAGGGCCCTGCGGTTGCAGGCGTCAGAACTTTTGACTCATATGAAAGGTCTTGCATGTACCTACCATCAGCCTAAAGGTCATTTTGGCAAACTCTCTGTGAAGGTCCATTTAACATTCATCAAGTTGGTCTAATTTTCCGATCTTGCACTTTTCTTGGATGCACTCTTTCAAAACGTCCTTGGTTGAAGATTATGGGTGCAGGAGTCAGTCCCTATGATTCAAATGAAAGAACTTGCATGTACTTACTTGCAGCCTAAGGGTAGGTTTGGCGAACTCTCTATAAAGTCCGGTCAACACGTGTCAAGTTGGTCCTTGGGTGGACCTTACGGGTGCTGGGGTCGGAACCTATGGCTCATATGAAAGGGCTTGCATGTATCTACCTGCAGCTTAAAGGTGTGTTTTGGTGAACTCTCTATGAAGGTCCGGTCGACACGTGTCAATTTGATTTTCACTGTTTACAAACCTTTATCGGGTGCCCTCTTTGAAACAGCCCATGACAGCACCCTAAGGATGCAGGGGTCAGAACTTATATGAAAGGTCTTGCATGTACCTACTTTCAGCTTAGGGGCAAACTCTCTGTGAAGGTTTAGCCAACATTTATAAAGTTGATCCAATTTTCCGGTCTCGCACTTACCTTGGGTAGACATTGAAACGGCCACTGACTGGACCCTACGGGTGAAGGGTCAGACCCTACAGCTCATATGAAAGGTCTTGCATGTACCTACCTGCAGCCCATAGGTCGTTTTGGCTAACTCTATGTTAGGTCCCGTCCACATTCATCAAGTTTGTCCAATTTTCCTGTCTCGCACTTACCTAGGGTACACTCTTTGAAACGGCCCCTGACTGGACCCTTCAGGTGCAGGGGTCAGGCCCTATGGCTCAAATGAAAGGTCTTGCATGTACCTACTTGCAGGCTAAGGGTCGTTTTGGCGAACTCTCTATAAAGGTCCCGCCGACACATGTCAAATTGGTTTTCACTGTTTACAAACCTTATCGGGTATCCTCGTTGAAACGATCCCTGACTGGGCCTACGGGTGAAGGGGTAAAAAATTATGGGTCATATGAAAAGTATTGTATGTACCTACCTGCAGCCTAAGGGTCCTTTTGGAGAATTCCCTGCGAAGGTTCAGCCCACATTTATCAAGTTTGTCCAATTTTCCGATCTCGCACTTACCAAAGGTACACTCTTTGAAAAGGCCCCTGACTGGACCCCACGGGAGCAGGGGTCAGACACTATGGCTAAAAAAGTCTCTCATGTACAAAATGTACCTACCTGCAGCCTAAGGGTCGGTTTGGCGAAGTCCCTGTGAATTTCCAGCCCACATTCATCAAGTTTGTCCAATTTTTCGATCTGGCACTTACCTAGGGTACACTATATCAGATCTGTTTTCCTTCATGAGCGATTTTTGTTTGATACATGCACTATTTTGTGCCATTTAAGAACTATATTGTGCTTAAATGGTTCTGAATTAATTCCCTTACTCATTTCAATGTCCTCTTTTAAGCACTCGTTTGCTAATTTTCTTCATTGATTATTTTTTATTATATTATCAAAAGGCATTTAAAAAAAACTTGAGCTTTTTTATCATGCCTGTGTCACACTACGCCACTGCCTTGCCTCCCCCTTTTTATTTTCTGACATTATTTTGACAAATACATGTATTTGTATAAAAAACTTCCAAACACTGTGTAAAGGTCAAAATTATGCAACCTGTAAATCAAATGTAGAAATCCGATAACTTTGAGAATTTTTCATATTTAGGGGGTCAAAGAAGCATAACCGGGGTCACGACCCAAATAATTGTTTTCATCATAAATCATCCTTATTCCGTCACAGTTTCGAAGTTGACCTGATAATAATGGTTGTCGGTCTTGGGAGATAACTCCATTACTAGATATAGAAGTTTGTCGTTCCCCCAGATATGGAATCCCGGTTAGGTCCACATCTTACGTACCAAATATTAAAATATTTCCACTTTTTTTTTTCATCCGCCATGAAAACAATGATTATAATAATTAAAAAGGTCAATTGTTCAGAGAACAATTGCAAGGTCTTTCACCAGTTTTCACCATGATCACTTGTTTGAGTTTGATTTTGTTGTCTATTTCAGTTCAAAATGTATTGTAAACAAAAGTTCTGATCTTTTTTAGTCTTTTGCTCAACGGTTGCTAAGGACTTTTTCGAAAAATTAGCTTGTTGCTAAGGACAGGAAAGTCACTTCCGGTTTGCAATGTCAATCATTTCCTCCTCACAACATTACGAAACTTTTTGCCTATGGTTGCTAAGGACTTTTATGGCAAATAACGCTGTTGCTAAGGACCTTGACCTTTGACCTTGACCCCATTTTGTCGGCCATATTGAGCTGAACAATTTATCTTCTTATACTTTCTTTGTATCTTTAATAGTTTTTGAAATATAGGCAAAAAACTCTAAAATCGGACCCCGAAAAATGGTTTTTGGGCAATAGGTCCAAAATGAATGGTCCAATTATTTTGGACCCCAGTATCAAATGTAGACCTCAATGAGACAAACTTTCGCTCAAATACATTTGATCATCTATCTCTTACAGTTTACGAGTTAAAGCGATAACAAGGCAAAAGGTCATCGGTGACCTTGACCGGTGATCTTTGACCTTGACATTTTCAAATGGCCATATATTACTTATTAACAATGATGAAGATTTCAGGTCTTTAAGACTTATCGTTCGGCAGTATCAAGCATTAACGGAAACTCAAAATCTTTCAAAGGGCAATAACTCATATAAAGAGTCGTCGAATCTCTTTGGACCAAATATAGCAAAGTTGCATCTCATGACAATGAACATTTTTCTCCTTACATGTTTTCAGCCATCTATTACGGTTTACGAGTTAAAGCGATAACAAGGCCTAAGGTCATCCGTGACCTTGACCATTGACCTTGACCTTGACATTTTTAGATGGCCATACATGACTTATGAACAATAGTGAAGGTTTCAGGTCTCTTCGACTTATCGTTTGGGAGTATCTAGCATTAACGGAAACTCAAAATCTTTCAAAGGGCAATAACTCATATAAAGAATCGTCGAATCTCTTCGGACCAAATGTAACAAAGTTGCG
>MJUU01002187.1:47183-76672 GCA_002080025.1 Modiolus philippinarum
TGACCTTGACCTTGACATTTTTAGATGGCCATATATGACCTATGAACAATGGTGAAGGTTTCAGGTTTCTACGACTTATCGTTTGGGAGTATTTAGCATTAACGGAAACTCAAAATCGTTCTAAGGGCAATAACTCATATAATGAGTCGTCGAATCTCTTCGGACCAAATGTAGCAAAGTTGCGTCTCATGATAATGAACATTTTTCCCGTTATATGTTTTCACCCATCTATTACGGTTTACGAGTTGAAGCGATAACAAAGGTTAAGGTCATCGGTGACCTTGACCGGTGACCTTTGACCTTGACATTTTTAGATGGCCATATATGATTTATGAACAATGGTGAAGGTTTCAGGTTTCTACGACTTATCGTTTGGGAGTATTAAGCATTAACGGAAACTCAAAATCTTTCAAAGGGCAATAACTCATATAAAGAGTCGTCAAATCTCGTCGGACCAAATGTAACAAAGTTGCGTCTCATGATAATGAACATTTTTCCCATATATGTTTTCACCCATCTATTACAGTTTACGAGTTGAAGCGATAACAAGGCTTAAGGTCACCGGTGACCTTGACCGGGGACCTTTCACCTTGACATTTTAAGATGGCCATATATGACTTATGAACAATGGTGAAGGTTTCAGGTTTCTACGACTTATCGTTTGGGAGTATTTAGCATTAACGGAAACTCAAAGTCTTTCAAAGGGCAATAACTCATATAAAGAGTCGTCGAATCTCTTCGGACCAAATGTAACAAAGTTGCGTCTCATAATATTTTAAATCGCTTGATTTTTATGAATTTTGTATGTGTGTGTGTGTGTGTGTGTGTGTGTGTGTGTGTGTGTGTTTATATTGATGGTATAAGCGTTTTGAAATGTGAAACCTCAGAAGATACACATGATTTGTAATTGCAATACAGTCTAGTCTTAGAATATTCAAAGTAACCGCCAATTGTCGATCGCGGATGAAAATAATTCCAGTGTTAAAATTTTCAAAATGGCCGCCGTTGATATGGAAACGGACTTACTGCAAGAAGTAAAGTGCTGAAAATTGGATGAAAATTCATACAGGANAAACTCAAAATCTTTCAAAGGGCAATAACTCATATAAAGAGTCGTCAAATCTCTTCGGGCCAAATGTAACAAAGTTGCGTCTCATGATAATGAACATTTTTTCTATTATAAGTTTTCACCCACCTATTCATTTACGAGTTGAAGCGATAACAAGGCTTAAGGTCACCGGTGACCTTGACCGGTGACCTTTGACCTTGACATTTTTAGATGGCCATATATGACTTATGAACAATGGTGAAGGTTTCAGGTTTCTACGACTTATCGTTTGGGAGTATTTAGCATTAACGGAAACTCAAAATCTTTCAAAGGGCAATAACTCATATAAAGAGTCGTCGAATCTCTTCGGACCAAATGTTACAAAGTTGCGTCTCATGATAATGAACATTTTTCCCATTATATGTTTTCAGCCATCTATTACGGTTTTCGAGTTTAAGCGATAACAAGGGGTAAGGTCAAAGTCACCGAAGATCTTTGACCTTGACATTTTTAGATGTAACTTATATCAACTAAGAATAATGGTGAAGGTCCCATGTCTCTTCGACTAACCGTTTAGAAGTTTTGAGCGATGACGGAAATTGAAAATCTTCAAAGGGCAATAACCCCCCAAAAAGTATACCGCACACATTATTCACAACAAAGCCTACAACATATTTATTACTTCTCTGTCCCTAATGTAAATTTTGTTTCAAACACCATTTGAGATATGAAAGCCTCTTCTAATTATCCTTGTTTATGGGTTTAAACAATTTACAATTAATCACAACTAGTAACAATTTTTAAAATAAAGTTCATTTTGTTAATGTAATATCATTTTTAGTTCAAAGAGCAGTAGAAAAAAAGAGAAGAAGAGGGAGAATTTAACTCTATCAAATCACATTAAAAGAGCATGTGTCCATACGACATAAATGTCCCCGCAGAAAGTTAGGTCCGAACAACAAGAAGTACACATCCAACATTAATGAAGTCCGCATAAAGATACAATTCGTAAGGAGTCCGTTAAACTGGTTGCTAGGGAATGAGACTGGTTGCTATGGAGAAAAATGTCAATTAAAAATCATTTCTATAATAAGCACAATCATCTACGTTCAAAAAGATATGGTTGCTAAGGATTTTGAGTCGTTGCTAAGGACCTTGACCTCTGACCTTGATCCAGTTTTATAGGCAAAATTATTACAAACATTATTGATATTCAAAGTTTCTTTCTATCTCTAACAGTTTTTGAAATATAAGTAAAAAACTGTCTTTTCAGACCCCAAAAATGGTTTTTGGGCTCTAGGTCCATAATGGGTGGTCCAATAATTTTGGACCCTATATACAAAATGTAGACCTTACAAAGACATGTTATCAGCTATCTGTTATTGTTTTCGAGATAGGCTTTTTGAAAGTCTCATGGTCACAGTACAAGGTCATTCAAGTTCACCGGTGACCTTTGACCTTAGTATATTCATATGTACTACAGTACTCCTAAACTTTTTAGTGAACGTCCCAGGTATCTACGACTTACGGTTTCCGAGAATTTTTTTTCCTAATCTGTCAATTTTTCAGGGGAAATAACTCACAGAAAAAGTCCCCGAATTCTTTCGGTCCAAACGTATTGAAGTTGCGTCTAGCGACACTGAACATTTTCTCCATGACATTTGATCAGCTTTCTTTTATGGTTTCTGAGATGACTTGATAACAAGGTTTTTGGTAAAATGGGAGGTAACTCCGTAATAGAACAATATTTTATCTCAGGCCCTAAATTTTAGAAAGTCCATCTATGACCGGTCCATGGTATGAAACCTTAAAATAATATGTTGCGAACTGTTTAGGAGAAAGTATTTTGAAAAGTGGCGGAAAAGAAAAAGAATAATAATAATAATCAGAAGAAATACAGTAAGGGCTTTCCTTCTGAAAGGGAAAGCCCTTAATAAAAATAATCGGAAGAATTACAAGAAGGTCTTTCCGACTGGAGTCGTGAAAGACCTTAATAATAATAATAATAATAATGAAAATAATCGGAAGAATTACAAGAAGGTCTTTCCGACTGGAGTCGTGAAAGGCCTTAATGATAATAATCAGAAGAATTACTTAAAATATGCCAAGTGGAGCCAACGGGTTTAGTTGTTAAAGTATTTAAAGATAAAAATCCCAAAACATACTGTGCATAAATTGTTTTTCTTCCAAATCGCTAGTCTTTTTAACATAGAAATCAACAAGACATGTAGTGATCTAGTTAAGGGATCAGTATATTTGCAGCTACAAATGTTAAGGACATACATATTAATTTTCAAGTATATGTTTTTAAATGTCCAACCACAGAGAAGAAACAAAGATAATGCACAATAGCTGTTGCTTATTGTAAAGCAGATCAACCAGAAAACAAAAACGGAACTACTACAGGACAAAATTAGCCACTGTTAACATATTGCAGGTGAAAAAAAAGGAAATTGCATAAAATATCCGTTACGTAAAATAAAGTTTAGTATATGGACATTTAGAAATTTCAATCAACCCGATGGACACAAGTCAGAGAGACGTGTACATGCTCACATGAACTCTTAATTTTCAAGTATATGTGTTTAAATGTCTTTTTTCAGAGAACAAAGTCAATGCACAATCGTTGATGTTTATTGTTACGGGTTTAAAGTGTTGACACCGAGTGGACGTTAATAACGAAATCGAAAGAGTAAATTACAGTTTTGTTTATTTGTAAAGTATACAAATGTACTTACTACCAGACTTTTTATTGTGTTAAATGTCCCCTGCTTGCCATGAATACGAGTTCGTTCAATTTTTGTGTTCATATGAAAAAGAAAGGAAATGGGGTAAATGTCAAGGAGACAACATCACATATCCAGGATAAAACGACCAAAAACAAAACATCTAGGGGTCACCATATGGTCTTCAACACAGTGAGGAACCTCACACCATATAGTAAGCCCTAAATGGCCCCGAAAAGGTAAAAAAGTGAATAAATCAATGGAAACAAACCACATCCATCATGTTTATTTCATATGGAAGAGTCAATATTTTGGACGTCAAATTTCATTTTTGTATGATATTATCTAAACGCATCTGAATTAAAAATGTAAAGAAAATAAAATTCAAATAACTATTGGATTTTTTTCTGACGAAACGTGGCAAAAAGCGCGTCAATAAAATAACTGCACACATTACCTTTGATTAACAATAAAGGGATATGGAGTAAGTACAAATGAGACAAGGTCTCTACAACTATATGGTAAAACTAATCAATGGAACAACACTTTTATTGTTGTTTTTCATCTTAAAGTCACTATGAAGCCTTCAACAATGAGCTATAATTATAACTCATAGCAAGTTCAAGACTGCCCCTAGCACCGGTTTTAGCTGAATTCATTGCTAGTTGTCGAGCAACCATATGTTTTACCCTTTAATCCGGGGATGCGGGATAATCAACAAACATAAAGTGTTCTTACATTCTTTAAACACTTATTCGATACTTGCAAAAGCATTACAGGTCGTAGGTGTGGTCTGACGAGATTAATTGTATGTTTATCCCTTCGGTTTTAGTTTGCCCTAACATTTTCGTCGAGTCTGAACACACTGATCTTAAACATGGATTTTTATTGGGTCCGTATTGTGCATCTTTGTATGTGTGCGTGTCTTTATTTTCCTTTCTTCACTAAGCTCATGTTATGTCTTTGTTTTCTTTTCAGATATTGCAGTTTTCCTTGGATTGTTCGTTTTAGACTGACGGTTCGGTTTTCACTTACTTTACTGTAGATTTCGTTTCTGCTTATTGTCATTGCGATAACTTAAGTCCATTCAGTGCAGATAAAAAAAAATTTGAAGACCATGATGTTTAGAAACTGACAGGGGGCAAATTACTAATATAATGTAAATAAAAAGCCAAAATCAGCTTAGGACGGAACTTTGCATGAGGGAGACGCTCCTTAGTTTTCAACAAATTTACAAAAAATTATTTTAGCAAGGAATGATGTAAATTGTTACCAAGATTGATTGATTGATTGATTGATGTTTTACGCCAACTTCAGCAATTTTTCAGCTATATTGTGGCGAGAACTGTTGGGTTTATTGAACAATTTTAATAAATACATAAAATATCACATCAGCTATTACTTCAAGTTTTATATCTAGTTATTATTTGTCTTTTCCATTCTTCCTCTTCCTCGAGATGAATTCTCAAGACACGGGAATTTCAAATTTTGCAGAATATTAACCCAAAATATTTAGATATGCAATCATTAAACATCATTCTAATGTCCATTTATGCTGCAGTTTGGGCTCAGATAGGGATTCGGTTAAGAATAAAATCCTGTTGGAAAATGACTTTTTTGATATTTTGCTTCTATAACTATCTGTATAAAAACTAACAGGAAGTTTGTGAACCATAAAGCAAAAAGTACAAAGTACTGTTAATTTCTTGGTAGATAATGTTGCCATCGGAAACAAAGCTGAAATTCTGGGAAAACGTCTTTTAATGCAAGTTCTGTTTTGATTTTAACAATATAAAAAAGATTATAAAAATTGTGAGGGGACCCCTGCTCAATTCTTTTTTAATGGGGTCCAATAAGTTTTTGTAATTCGATATAGGAGTTTCTTTCATGAGCCTTCGGTTTTCGCACTGCAAACACGGTTACATCTTGTTGTTCTTCATTTTTTCTCTATCTCCTTATATTTTTTCTCAGAGATGATTGCCCTGACATCAATTTAAGTTCTAAGAGAGATGGGTCTTCATCAAAAGTAGTGCAATTACGTCTTGGAATTTTTGAAATGGTACCCGTTGCCTTTGAATTAGGGAAAAGGATAATTGATTATTTGCAGAATCGGGATAAAAGTGTAGTGAAAGATAATCTTGTTTCCACGACTCCAAGATTGATAGATTATTGTTTAAGGTCTACTCAGCAATATTTCAGCTATTACAAGACGAGAACAAGTTTGTTAATAAATAATCACTCTGGGGTATGGAAAGGGCCATGGGACGGGAAATTCTGACTGCACGACTCCAAGATGACGATAGTTGCAATGAAATGCTAAAGTTACTGCAATTCAAACTGCGTAGAATTAATGAAACCACAACAGATAGGTTGCCAAATGCGCCTTAAAATGATTTAATACCATGATTCTGATTTCGGATTTCGTTAAGGGAATTTTTGTATAAGCATCCTTACACAGCTATACCTTTTCAATCGTGTTCCTCTTTTCGTTTCTCCAAAATATTTATCTGCCCATTTTCTCAAAGACTAATGTTCCGAACTTAAACTTAATACGAATATAGATGCCAATACCCAAACCTGCATTTTCAGTATTTTATATGTATTTCTTTTCTTTTATATAGTAAATTACTACAAAACAGATCAATTTGTATATTGTATTAACATTGCTGCTATTTTATATTTATTACTTGTTTATGTTGTAAATTGTAGGGAAAGGGCTTATAATAATGTTGTAATAACTTGTGCCCGATCCCTTTGCTTTTGAGCAATAAAATAAGTTTAATTCAAATTCAATTGCAATCTAGTCTGGAAATGCGAATACTACAGGTTGCAATTTAAACGAGGAACAGGGGGCAGTTAAAAGTGTTCGAATTCTGATGACATTTTACAGAACAGCTTCCTTTGAAACGGTCCCAATGACTACTAAATTGCGGTCCTTTCGCGTTAGAATCTAAAAATTCATAATATTTTAAATCGCTTGATTTTTATGAATTTTGTATGTGTGTGTGTGTGTGTGTGTGTGTGTGTTTATATTGATGGTATAAGCGTTTTGAAATGTGAAACCTCAGAAGATACACATGAGTTTGTAATTGCAATACAATCTAGTCTTAGAATATTCAAAGTAACCGCCAATTGTCGATCGCGGATGAAAATAATTCCAGTGTTAAAATTTTCAAAATGGCCGCCGTTGATATGGAAACGGACTTACTGCAAGAAGTAAAGTGCTGAAAATTGGATGAAAATTCATACAGGATGAAAATTCATACGCATTTTCTCTAGCATGCATAGAAGTGATTTATAGTCCTGAGACTCCCAAGAAGCCACTGTTGCCAAAAAAAAAGTAGAAAAAGGCGTAAAGATTAGATTAAATTAAAAGTGCTACAATTGATACATCGGCAAAAGAATACCGAAGCGAATGATAATTTACAGAATGATGCGTTACATGATTATAACTACAGCGATCGACAGAAATTGCTGCAATGAAAACAGCAAATAAGAGGGAAAATTAAAATTGATTTAAACGTGAGTAAAATCTTCTAAAATGATGTAGTTTGATTCTAGTGTCTGTTTTTTTTTTCACAATGGTGCCAGATTTTTGCCTCTGATATCAGCAACCACAGTAATACATTGATTATGATTTTAAAATGAACTTGGTGACTTCTTAGCTGTGGAACCGTAGCTGTGGAACCGTAGCTGTCCTTGTGCTGATTTTTTGATAGTTACGGACCATAGATCTACGGATTTCCCCTATATAAAATTTGCAATTTTGCGACACGAATTTTCTCGCACGTTTGCTGGAGTTTTTTTTTATTACCGGAAGCCAAGCGGGGGCTGTCTCATTTATGTATTTCGTTTCTTTAAATGTTTATCCCAACCTGCCATATTTATTTACCAAGAAATATTCATTTTCTGCTCATTATAATAACAAACGTCAACGTTTGGGGTCATACCGTCTTCGGCCATCTTTCTGACATCAATCTCATTTGGAACGAGACTTTTCGGGAAGCCGGACTAAATGCAAATCGTATCCGGACTGGATACCCTCAAGAAATTTTTTGTCAATCTCTGACTTGATTATCAACTTTTCTCACTTTTGCAGAGCTTTTTGACTGCAAATAATTCATTCATCAATTTAAGAAATATCCCTGTTGAATTTTGAGATATCCGTTCCGGACATGACCTTGCATTTATTACTGCCCCTCGAAATGTCACGTGACTGCGATATTCAAAATGGCCTCAATAGTAGGCTGGATTACATTTATATTCGGACTATTTCCTTTATAAATAGAAAATTATAACTCACCTTGCATAATTAAATGTGTTAGTATTAGAAAAATGTTGTAGGAAACGAAATGAACTCACTTTGGTACGCGTACTTGGCGTTCGGTTGTCAAACTACTTCCAGAGACGTGCGACTCAATTCGTATCGCAAGTTTTATAAAAGGGAAACCCGTAGCTTTATGGTCCACCAAATCACAATAAAAGGATCTATAGAGCTACGATTCCGCAGCTAGGTTACTTTTACAAAATCTTCAATTGTTATATGCTAGATTTACGCCGTACTCTTCAGTTGTCAAACATTCAGCAAACGGCAATAGGTCTCTGCACATTATATATAGTTAATTTGGTTATGTCCAAAAGCAGTATAATAAAAACAATTAAAGACAAAAACTGTTTATTACTGCTGGTCATAAGTCTGAAATATATCATCCAAATGGTAAAGCGATAAATATCGTGAAATTGTAACCGAAATTGCGATATTAAGTTCTTGCAATATCATATCCACAAAAAAAGTGGAAGAAATTAAATTTTGCACATCAAATAAGACAAACACATGAAATTATACCTACCGCAATCGAAAAAGAAGTTAGTTTGGTATCAGTTTAGTGATATTATGTAATTATCCCATTGTGAAAAGATTGTACTGTGATGTAATTTAATTTATTTCTTTATCAAGATATAACACCGAATCAGTTTGAATATGTACAAATGTATCATTCTAATGTATAAAGATTAAATTACGTTAGATAAAGTTGTGCTGAAATAGCACAAACTATAGACCTGAATGTATGACATATTTCATATGATTTTTTAAAGTGACTTTATGAATGTAAAATACAAACTCACCTGATAACCAATTTACTAAACAAAATGGTTTTTAATGATATGAAATTTACTTCTCTAAAAAAAGACATATATACAATGCAAGTGCATGAGTTTTGTGGCGTGCCCTTTATCTTATCATTTTAACCGATTGTATTGAAACTTGCAATATCTAAATTTTCAAAAACTAAGGAGTATCTCCCTCAAACATAGCTCTGGCCTTGGATGATTTTGGCTTTTCTATTTGGATTATTTATTATATATCATATTATTTGTTTATTTGTTCTCTATCAGCTTTAACATATTTTTCGGGACTTCAAAATGTTTATGTTTGATGAGATATAAGTTGTCGGAATGCACATATGCAGAAAATAATTGATAGTAACTACAGTATTTTCTTGTTTAAGGTTGTCACAAAGTGTGTAAAATAGGAATTGTTATATTTTTTGTTTTGTTTATGTTTTTTTGATTTTTGATTAAAATATGTTCTGGCTTTCTCTTTTCCTTCCGTATTCATTTACCGATGTATATAAAACACTTTTTCAATTTTGCATTTTCCACAAGATGGCGCTGTCTGTGCAGTGTTCTGAAAATCTTCCTGATTACACCACAAAATACAACTACAGAATAAATATGCTTCATTCCACTGTGTTTTCGTTTCGTTTGTCATTTTACATTTATTACTTATAAGTTGTCGGCCTTACTTTCAGTCGTCATAAAAATTAAGAAAATATCAACTTATAGATCTAGTTGTACAACACTGCTGAGAAAAGAAATTAAAATTTGTCGAGTTTAACAATATCCTAGTTTATCTAGCATTCTGAAACAAGTTATTTCAGCAACGGTAATAAAAATGATGTTTGATCATACTTGCCGAAAAACAATACACAATATAATTTAAGTCAATGTCCAGTATACACGACTCCTAAAGTTATCAATCCATTTTGCTTAAAAAATAAACAAGCATTTTTTTCAAAGATAAGAAATTCATTTATTTTTAAGATTGAAATCTTTCGAAAAGCTAGTTTTTCGAGCTAAAACCTTTTGAAATGCACATCATATTAAACTGTTGACGAAAATAATGTCGTAATCGCAATGTTAACTGATGTTGTATACGTTTAAAAGTTTCTATAATATAATTACCGTTTTCTTTTACATACGAATATGTGTTATTGTAATTGCAGGCTAGTCAAGAAAGAAACAATTCTAGTCATTCGTACTAAATCCACCCTTTTTCTATCCAGCCTTGTTCAGAGATATTTCAGTATTCTCTATAATGATTCTAAAACAATTTTTCACTAAATATGTTGTATTAGGTTATAAATCCACAGTTTTGTCAAAGACCAGTTTAAAAGGAGAAGTATTCTACGATGAGAAGAAGATATGCAGTATGCTTGATTTTTTAATTATTAATATATTGGTCAAATTTGGAGGTGCTAATTATTAACAGCAGTTTGTCATACCGATGACCACTAAATTTGCTCCTCTACTCGCAGATTTGTTTTCATATTCTTGCGAGACTGAATTTCTTCAGGGACTCGTGAAAGATCATAAAAGATGATAGATCCTTTAATCTCACTTATAGATATATTGATGATGTTCTTTACATCAATACTGTATCTTTTGCTAAATGGATCCCACTGATATATCAACCAGAACTAGAGATAAAGGAAACAACATAAAATCACAAGATCTACATCTTCTTTGGACTTACATCTCGTATTTGACAAAATGGTCATCTCGGTACTAAAATTTACGACAAAAGAGACGATTTTAATTTCAATATTATCATCAATGTCCCTTATATGGACAATAACAGTTTTGATTAAAAACAGTATATTTCTATAAAACGCAAGGTACACGTGTTTCAAGGAGTAACCTCTCATCAGCAGCATTAAAATCAAATAATATGGAAAGCCATAATCCAAAAGTAGTCAAACAGAAGTTCTCATTACCAAATAACATCGAAATAGGAGGCCAAATCAAGTACCAAGGACATCTACAGAGTGCCATACAAGGAATAAAGCCTTAGTATTTTAAGGGGTTTTAATTTTGATAAAAACAGTAAACTTCTATAAAACGCAAGGTAAATTTTTCATGTCAGACAAGTCTGACTATTGGTCTGGTGAATACCATCGGGGACCTCTGGTCCACCAGCAGTGGCATCGACCCAATGGTTTCAAATTACAAAAATACCGAAGTTGCAGGGAAAAAATGTAAATTTAGTTAAGCTGTACACGTGTTTCAAGGAGTAACCTCTCATTAGCAGCATTAAATCATTCTTTCTAAACTATCACTTTTGTAGAATACAGTTTTTTTAAAAAGGCAGACGTGAACTATCCTCACGACCCTGGTAGTTTTAATACTGTTATCTTTGGATCAGGTTGTTTTTGCTCCAGTGTATACAGGTAAACTCAAACATAAATACGAAAAACATCGTAATAATTGCCGCTCTTATAATGATTGTCATTACGCAGGTCTGCCGTGCGCGGTTCCGGCTGAGGAATAGACCCGCAGCATCCTCTGAGCTTGGAGTATGAGTCTTCCTAACAGAGGCCCCGTTCGGTTACCGGGGTCGAATAGGTCCGAAGCGCACACCCACGAGCTTGAAGTTAGAGTCTTCTAACGTAGGCGACAGGTTTGCCTTGTGTTGACGACTCGTGTCGGTGGAGGACGGGATCCTGGTAGTTGAAACAGACTACTTTGGCCCTTACTTCATCTAGACAGGTGGTTGAATGGGCCCGAATCAATCGGCTGATCACGCCTAGCCCTTCGGATATCATTAGTTCCAGCTTGAATGAGTAAAATGAGAATTTAGCTTAAAACCGTGAAAAAACAACAAAAGTATCTGAAGAAAGCGATGGCTCATGAGTCAATCGTGTAGATGCTATTCCGAATAGTTGTATCGCTGGGTAACCCCTAGCACGATGCTTGTCTTCGTACAGGAATTCTCTATGCGAGTATACTGTCCTGTATCCCTGATGTTTTCGGTTTGCGCTTTCTTACTGGAAATTGATTTTGCCGATCAGGTATGTTATACCTTGGTGGACCTGGATTGACTTCCAGTCTTTATGCGTTGGATATCAACCGTGTACAAGCATCGCCCTTGTTGGGACTTCGTGGCGGGTGGGGAGCAGGGCAGTGAAATTTCATGTGACAATATGGATACACCATCACACAATTAGGGGTGGGGAATAAAAGAGATTTAGAATATTCAAGTGATGAAAATGATTCGGACTGGTACGGGTTTATTGTGTTAGAAAGTACAATAGATTCGAAACCTTTAAATAAAATTTCACCTTTTTTGGTACAAGAAAGGCTGCGCCGGCGATGTCAAAAATGTAGCCAAATTGAGGAATGGCAAATTTTAATCGAAGTCGACAGATGACAATAAAAAAAATCTACTTAAATTACACAAAGTCAACCTACCAGTTGCAGCATCTGCAAACTCAAAATTGAACTTCAGTCATGGCATTATTGGAGACAGAGATGGTGACCTCTCCGACTTACCAGTCAGTGAAATTTGTGAAGAGCTGTCTCCACAGGGACTAATTGATGTAAAACCTTTCACCAAAAAAAATATTAATCTAATAAATTACCTTTCAAAATTTTCAGAGCCGACTCCACCAAAATCACTTGGCCCTTTTCTGATAAAAGTTGATCCTTTTATTACGTCGCCAGTGCGTTATTTCGAATGTCAAATCTTTGGACATGGCAGCAATTCTTTAAAAGGAAGGACACGATGTTTAATCTTGCAAAGATACTGTAAAGTGTTTTAATTGCAGTGGAGAACACATGGCTTCTTCGAAAGATTGCCCTGTATATGAAGAACATAAGAAAATTAAAAAAAATCAAAGCCGAGAAAAATTGTAGCTATCAGGAGGCAAGGAGGATTTTTTTGTCTCGAACAAGGTCATGACTAACCAGCCATTATACTCTTAATATAGTTAAACAATCGTCGACCATTTCTACTCAAACAGTATATATATATGACCTTTTTCATCTGATAAGCCATTCCTTATTTCAGATCACGGATCTGCTAATAAAAGTAGTAGTTTATCTTCAACAACATCCCAAACAAACTCTTCTATTTCGTCTCTGTTAGTAGCTGCCGATATTCGTTCACCATCTTCAAGTTTAGCAAGTATATCATCTAGTCCTCAAATTGTCAAAGAGAAGCAAACTTCGTCAACAGAAAAGAACAACCCTGTACAATCCTCTGATAATAAGAAAAGACACGTCTGGGAAGAAACCTGACCCAGCAATGAAATCAAATAGGGTTAAAAAGAACTGAACGGGATATTGTTACAGTACATAACTGTTTCAGCAATTTGCCACCTGTTGCGGTTTCAGACGATGAGGAAGATATGCAAATGGAGGCTGCTCTGTCCGGAGCAGACAACACTCACTCAGGAGCCAAATCTCTGTCAAGATCCACCTCAAAAGGTAGATCCAGTAGATCTCCTCGTCGTTCTGAAAACGGTAAAGGCCAACATTCTAGAAGGGATGATATATCCCCCATCAGACAAGAAAAATGAATAACATAATTCAATGGAATTGCAGAGGTCTTAAGGTTAACTTTATTGAAATAACTCTCTTGGTTCAATTGTTTAATCCCGTGGCATTTTGTCTTCAAGAAACACATTAAAAGAAAAGTTATAATATCGATTTAAAAGACTATTCACTATACAGGACGTATGCTGGTGAAGATGAGCGATCTGCTGGCGGCTCAACCATTTTGATCCGCAATAAAGTCGTTCAGTGTTCTCTTGATCGTAAAACAGATCTTCAGCCTGTCGCTGTCAGAATTTCCTTAGGACAAAAGTATCACAATATGCTCTGTATATATATTCCTCAGAACTGTAACCCAACTTTAGGTCAACTTAAGACATTAACTGACCAATTACCCGCCCCTATATTTTTATAGGCGATTTCAATGGACACAATCCATTATAGGGTAGTTCTTCTTTAAACGATAAAGGAAAAAAGGTTGAAGACTTAATGTCACAAGAAGGTTTATGTATTCTTAATGATGGCTCCAGCACCTATTTACATCCAGGTAACGGTGCTTTTACAGCTATAGATCTTACTCTAACTTATCCATCACTTCTTTTGGATTTCTCATGGAAAGTACATGACGACTTACGTGGTACTAATCATTTTCCTATTATTCTTGAGCATCTTTCTTCTTCTACGACACCAAAGCCATAGCGGTTTATATTTGATAAAGCTGATTGGCCTCTATACGAACCCGAGGCTCCTAGGAGCCTGTATCGCTCATCTGGCTTTCAGTTGCCACAATCAAACTAACATTGAAAGTTATACAGTTGATCTTCAGTCTCTCAATCTTTGGTAAATCGAACAACACATCTTGAACTGTATTTCAAGTCTGATAATGTTTTACTGTATTTCTTTGTTGGGCTTTTTTTGACAAAAACTTTCTTGCTAAGGACCACTTTCGACACCAGTTTAAATTGAGACATCAGTTAGTAAATGGCCGTAAATGAACAATTTTCAACATCGGTTTTGAAGTCGCAACATCAATACCTATTTGGAAACCAAATTTCATTGATATAGGACAATGTTGAATTTTCCCGCCTTTTTTGGCAGCCATTTTGAAATTGTGGTCAACGAATAATTTTTAATATCAGTTTTGAAGTTGTGACATAAATATCTTTTTGGAAAGCAAATTTCATTGAAATCGGACAATGTTGAATTTTCCCGCCTTTTTGGAGGCCATTTTGAAAATGGCGGTCAGCGAACAATTTTCAACATCGGTTGTGAAGTTGCAACATCAATATCTATTTGGAAACAAAATTTCATTGAAATTGGACAATGTTGAATTTTCCCGCCTTTTTTGGCGGCCATTTTGAAAACGGTGGTCAACGAACACCAGTTTTGAAGTCGCCACAGCATGGCAAACATTTTAGCAAGTTACACTGAACCTTCATCTTCCATAGTTATGGAAATAAAAGACGTAAAATACGAAAATTTGGAAAATTCTGTAAAAAGGGGCAATAACACAAGGATTTTTGGATTTTCTCCACAATTTCAGGGTGAGTAGATCTTGATATGCTGAAGATTTCTGCAATTTACACTTGACCTCTATCTGTTACACTTTTTGAAATTAAAAATAAAAAATGCACAACTTTTGAAAATTTTACCGAAAAAGGGCTATAACTTCCAGATGGCCTTTTAGGCCAGGTGAGCTAAAAATAATGTGGAGAGAACTAAAACTAGATCTGTTTAAAGACACCAAGGACCCCATCAATTTATTTACTGAAAAAATACTTTCCATAGCTGATAAAACTATACCTAAGACCTCTCCCAATCCAAAACCTCCGGGAAAACCGTGGTTTGATGATGACTACGAAGACGCCATGTTAAAGGGCAGAACGACGGTTTAACAAACATCCAACAACAGATAACCTCGGCAATTTTCGTATCTTTCGTGCGAAAGCCCGAAGAACATTGAAACAAAGAAGGCGTACATCTTGGCGTAACTTTGTTTCAAAATTAAATTGCCACACTCCTATGAACAAAGTGAGGAATATGGTACAAAAATTAAGGGGAAAAATAGAGAAGCCAATGTCCATGACATTAAACATCTGAAAAAGACATAACTAATAAAATTGAAGAAACTTTCGAAAAACACTCATCGTCCAAAAATTTAGGCCCAATTTGAAAATTGGTCTGTAACCCTTATATGATTAGTTGTAAGGAACGTCCTATTTTGAGTCTTGTCCGATGTGCACTTCCTGTTATATGGACTTAGTTAAGAAATTTAGTGAAACATGAATTTTTCGTCGCAGTTTTCTCAGCCTCTATAAGAGGGATTATTTTAAAAATTAGTATGCAGCCTCAATACGATTAGCTGTAAGGAACATCCTTATTGAGTCTTGTTCTTTGTTTTTTCCTGTTTAACGAAATGTGGACTTAGTTACGAAATGAAGTGAAACATGAATTTTTCGTTGCATTTTTCTCAGTTTCTCATAGGACCCTTTGGTAAAATCACATTTTCATCTTTTCCTCTGAAACCACTGAAGCGAATTTAATCAAACTTTACAGGAATGATGAATGGAAGGTCCTTTACAAACATTGCTAATTTTGTTCCGATCCGATGAAAAACATGGCCGGCAGTGCAGAACTTAGGTTTAACATTTGACCCTATGGGAAAAATCATATTTCATTCCGAATCATTTTGCTCATTTTGTTACAATCCGTTATAACATATGGCCGCCAGCACGGAACATAGTTTATCATTGGATCCTATCGGAAAATCACATTTTCATCTTCTTTTCTGAATCCACTGGAGCAAATTCGACCAAACTTTACAGGAATGATGTACGGAAGGTACTTAATAAAAATGTTTCAATAATAGATAATTCGACGGTTCTGAATGATCTTCACCTAGCTTTGGAATAGGGACTATTGTTGCATGTTTCCATATGGACGGTAAGTTTCCTGTTTCCGAAATAAGAACTGAATGAGGTAGATGTTTGAGAAGTTGATAATGGATATCATCAGGGCCGCATGCAGTGTCATGTGCCTTATCCAACGATTTTCTCAATTCATCTACAAAAAAGGGTCTATTATAGTCTTCAAGATCCTGAGTTTTAAAGTTAAGTTTTGTTTTTTCTTTTTGTTTTTTAATTCGTTGCAATGTTGGGCCTAATTTTTTTGATGAAGAGTGTTTGGCAAACGTTTGTCCTATTTTATTAGCTATTTCCTTTTCAGAGGTTTAAAAATCTTGGCCATTTTAAAGATGATGGACAGTAGCTTTCTTATTTTTGCCTTTAATTTTTTGAATCATATTCCAAACTTTATTCATAGGGATATGGCAATTTAGTTTTGAAACAAAGTTACGTCACGACGTTCGCCTTCTTTGTTTCAATGTTCTGCGAGCCTTAACTCTGAAGACACGGAAATTGCCAAGATTATCCGTTGTGGGATGTTTGTTTAACCGTCGTTCCGCCTTCTTACGATTTTTAAGCATCATCGCAATCATCATTGAACCATGGTTTGCTTGGGTGTTTTGGATTAGTCGATGTCTTTGGAATGGTTCTATCGCCTATGGAAAGTATTTTTCATTGAACAGTAGAATAGGATCATCAACATCTTTCAACAAATCTGAATGGAATTCTATTACACAGATCTTGTAAAGAGACCAATCAGCTTTGTCCAACTTGAATCTCTGTGGCTTTGTAGTAATAGAGGAAGAAAGATGTTCGAGAATAATAGGAAAGTGATCACTACTACACAAATCGTCATGTACTTTCCAAGAGAAATCTAAGAGAAGAGATGGATCAGTAATAGTTAAATCTATAGCTGTGTAAGCCCCATTCCTAGGATGTAAATACGTGTTTGAACTATCGTTGAAAATACATTAACCTTCCTGTGACATTAAGTCTTCAATTTTCTTACCTCTATCATTTAATGTAGAACTACCCCATAATGGGTTATGCCCGTTGAAATCGCCCATTGTAATTGGTCTGTTAAAGTCTTGAATTGATTGAGACTAGGATTAGTATTAGGTGGAATATAAATAGAACATAATGTGATAGTTTTATCTAAGGATATTCTAACAGCAACAGCCTGAAGGTCAGTTTTTAGATCAACAGTGCTGGGAACAACATTACTGTTGACAAGGATAATAGTTGAGCAGCCAGCAGATCGCTCATCTTCTGCCGCGTAAGTGCTGTATAACGAATAGTTCTTTAACTTAATATTATCGCTTTTCTTTAAATGAGTTTCCTGAAGACAAAATGCCACAGGGGAATACTTTTGGACAAGAAGAGTTATCTCAATTAGATTGATTTTAAGACCTCGACAGTTCCATTGAATTATGTAATCCATTATCAACGTGGTGGTCTGATAGGGGACCAATCCCTTCGGGATCTATGTTCCTGATTACTTCCGCTGCGATGAATAGACCTTCCGGAGTCCCTAACGGATGGGGATCTGCTTTTAGATCTCCTCTCCTTGGACAAATCTGGAGTTGGAAGTGTTAAATCAACATCCATTCCGTAATGCTGGTAAATCGCCGAAACGGTTGTGTACAGGGACATCATCGCGTTCAGCCTTTTTGATGCTATTTGATGTTAATTTTTTATCTACCTTTTTGCTTATAGACTTTTTCATGCCCCTGCGACGATAAGTCGGGGGCATATTGTTTTACCCTCGTCCGTCCGTCCGAGGGGGTACATGGTTTGTCCGCGCAAATCCTCCTAGTTTTTATGCTAGAAAGTTTTTATTTTGCAGATCATTTGTACATATATTGAAGATGTGCATGTGGTAAGGATTTTGATTTTGGTGCATTTTTGTTAAAAATATACATTATTGAACTTAGTCATTTTTGGTGATTTTTCATNTATATTGAAGATGTGCATGTGGTAAGGATTTTCATTTTGGTTAATTTTTGTCAAAAATATACATTGTTGAACTTAGTCATTTTTTAGTGTATTTTTCATAGAGGGTACATAGTATGTCCGCGCAACTCCTCCTAAAGTTTTGATGCTAGGAAGTTTTTATTTTGCAGATCATTTGTACCTATATTGAAGATGTGCATGTGGAATACATCGGCAAACGAATACCGAAGCAAGAACAAGGAAAGAGGAAATTCTAAAATCATAAATCCAAAATAATTTGTCCGCGCAACTCCTCCTACAGTTTTGATGCTAATAAGTTTTTATTTTGCAGATCTTTTGTACCTATATTGAAGATGTGCATGTGGAAAGGATTTTCATTTTTTGTTAATTTTTGTCAAAAATATACATTGTTGAACTTAGTCATTTTTTGGGTGATTTTGTAATAGAGGGTACATAGTTTGTCCACGCAAGTCCTCCTACAGTTTTGATGGTAGGAAGTTTTTATTTTGCAGATCATTTGTACCTACATGTATATTGAAGATGTGCATGTGGGAAGGATTTTGATTTTGATGCATTTTTGGAAAAAATACACATTGTTGAACTTAGTCATATATTGGATGAATTATTAATACAGGGTACACAAATTGTCCGAACAACTCCTCCTAGAGTTTTGAGGCTAGGAAGCTTTAATTTTGCAGTTCAATTGTACCTATATTGAAGATGTGCATGTGGTTTGTATTTTGATTTGCGTTCATTTTTTTTTCAAAAATATACATTGCTCAACATATAATTTTTTAGTGATTTAGTAATAGAGGGTACATACCGGTAGTTAATCTGTGCAACCTAGAATAACATGTGTTTAGCGGGGGCATCATATGTGTCTTACAGACACAAATATTACTAGAATACCCCAATTTGATTCAACCTTGTGCGGGGGCATGTCATCCTCTCGTTTTCTGTTTGTGTGTAGACTGGCTTGATTGAGGTTCTGCTGCTTGAGTGTTTTGTTCAGAATTTTTTTCCTGGTTTGATCTTGTTGTAGAAGAGCATAAACGTCAGCTTGAACTTGATTGACAACTATTGTTTGACATGATGTTGAAGACTTTTGTGGGGGCTGAACCTATTTATTAGTTTGGTTTGAATAAGTCAGTGGATAAGGCTTTTCAGAAGTTATTGGCCAAGTGAAGAAGGTTTGTGTTTCAACTGCAGAAAATTGTTTAACAATACTTGCGTATGAGGGTTTACCAGACATGGAACTATTAGAGACAGAAAAAATCCGTCTTACCTCTTGATAACTACAATGCTTTTCTGCTTTGATACGTTGAATTTCCTTTTGTTGTATGTAAATTAGACAGTTTTTGGAGGATGCCGTATGTTCTCCACTGCAATTAAAACACTTTGCAGAGCTATTACAGTTTTGAACATCATAGCCCTCCTGTCCACATTTACAACAGCGCTGCTTTCCTCTACAGGAATTACTTCCATGGCCAAATTTTTGGCACTTAAAGCAACGCACTGGTGAAGGAATGAATGTATCAACCTTAATTAAAAAAGGACCAATATGTATTGATTTAGGAGCAGAAGGCCTGGAAAACCTTAAAAGATAGGTTTTTAAATTTATTGTTTTATTGTCAACTTTTTTGGTGAATCTCTTTACACCTTTTACACCTTGCGGTCGAAGTTCTTTGCAAATTTCATTCACATGTAAGTCAGAGAGAACACCATCCCTGTCTCTAATGATTCCACTACTGTAATTCAAATTTGAGTTCGGTGCCGAAAGTATAGGAATGTCACCAACTTTAGTAAGTGTAAGAAGATTTTTTGATTGTTGTTGCCTGTCAACGTCTATTAAAATAGACCAATTTCTCAATTTTGTTACATTTTTTACACCTCCAGCACATCCTTTGATGGTTTTATCAAGAACAAACGGTGAAATTTTGGTTATTGGTTTTGATTCCATAGTACTTTGCAGTGAGAATTTCTAATTTTTGATGGACGTTCGTCTTCATCACTTGTTTCTAAATCTCTTTTACTACTCCCCCTCCCCAGTTGTGTGCTTGTGTCTCCATGGCGTTATTGAAAATTTTACTGCCTTGCTCCCCATCCGCCGCGGAGTGCCAACAAGGACGGTGCTTAAACAAGGTGGATATCCAACGCAAGTGGACTGGAAATGAATCAAGGTCCACCATCATGCAATTTGCCAGATCGGCCAAACCCATTGCCAGTCAAAAAGCATAAACCGAAAGCATCAGGGATACAAGGACAGTATACTCGTACAGAGTATCCCTTCTGGGAAACAAGCATCGTGCCAGGGGTTACCCAGCGATACAAGTCTCCAGAATAACATCTACACGATTGACCCATGAGCCACCGCCTTCTTTAGATATTTTGTATAAGAAAAACTTTAAAAAGTTCAGTTTAAGTATGACAGTTGACAAATATTGAATCTAAAGGGCTTGGCATGATCAGCCGATTGATCGAACCGGGTCCATTCGACCGCCCGTCTAGATGAAGTAAGGGCCAAAGTAGTGTGTTTCAACTACCAGGATCCCATCCTCCACCGACACGTGTCGCCTACATAAGAAGACTTTAACTTCAAGCTCGCAGGTGTGCGCTTTGGACCTATTGTACCCCGGGACCCGAACGGGGCCTCTGTTAGGAAGGCTCATACTCCAAGCTCAGAGGATGCTGTGGGCCTATTCTTCAGCCGGGACAGCGCAGGGCGGCAGAGGAAGAAGTGATAAAAATGTTAGTTTTTGATCGACAATATATTTGTCCAGTTTGGAGGACTTGTTTTTCAACAGACCATTGGAATTCCAATAGGCACAAACTGTGCACCTCTTTTAGCCGATCTCTTTCTCCACTCTTAAGAGGCTGAATTCATTGAAGGGCTTCTTCACAATAAAGACAAAAAACTGGCCCAGTCCTTTAATTTCAGCTTCCGTTATATAGATGATATTTTATCACTAAACAACCCTCGCTTTGGTGATTTTCTTCATCTTATTTATCCAAGAGCTTGAAATTAAGGATACTACAGATACTTACATCCACATCGGCTTCGTTCCTTGACCTTCATCTTGAAATTGACAACAGAGGTACATTACAAACTTCCCTGTATGACGAACGCGATGATTTCACTTTTGCAATAGTCAACTTCTCTTTTCTTAGTAGCAACATTCCAAAAGCACCAGCATATGGAGTCTACATCTCACAACTCAATCGCTACTCAAGGGCTTGTGGTCGTTACAGTGACTTCCTTGATAGAGCTCAGTTGCTTACAAATGGACTACTTAAGCAAGGGTACGTTACCAAAAACTTAACGTCATCATTACAGTTTTACGGTCGACATCACGATCTTGTGTATCGCTATGGGATATCTGTTTCACAGATGACAACAGATCTTTCCCTCTGCAACTAAAGTTTGTTTTTCCTCTATCCAATGTGACTTTACTACCGGATTTGACATGTTCAACACGGCGGTTGTCTTATAAGAAGCAGGAGATGCTTACTCTACCGGTACACCGGATCCCACCCATGGTTTTTATTGGGTCCGTGTTGTTCATCTGTATGTGTGTCTTCATTTTTCTTTTTTGTCCCGTACATAAGTGGTGTCCTTGTTTCTTAGTGTGTCCGATGTTGCCATTGTCCATGGATTTTTCGTTCTTTTGATTGACCTTTCGGTTCTCACTTACTTGGATTACACAGCGCAAAAGTGTAATGCTTGTTGCGAAAAAGTTATGTATAAAATGTCTATAGGTAACAACAAACAGCCTTGTTTTCGAAGTGTTGGATCGATAAAACCTAAGTTAATCGATAGAATTACAAATTAAAAAAAAAGAAATATAAATGCCTATGTGTTATAATTATAACAACACTAAACTTATATTTTCATATAACAAAAACTTTAAAATAAAACGCGACGTTTCAGTTCTCAAGGAACTTTTCTCAAGCAAATGATGATGGCGTCTGATTAAGAAATCTGACACTAATCTTCCTATCACTTTACAGGTTTGACGTTTTATGTACATTGCATTTTATAAAACGGAAACGAAAATCTAAAAACATGTTGATGAAAATAAACACTGGATTGCCGGAAATTTAGATATTCATAATGCATGAGATAATGTAGGGACAGGAAATTAAGCCTAATTCGGTAAAATAGAATTGATTTTGACAAAGAATGAAATTATTAAGAATAAGTATATTTGTTTCTTAAAATATTATCCTATTGTTCAAGATTTTTCACATCTCAAGAGTTTTGAGTTGATGTATCCGAACCGTTCTCGTGTTTGTCTTTCTTTGTCAGTCCATAATTGATTGACCTCAATAATTTGGAATTTCACTGTATCAAATGAATGGCCAGTTGATCTAAGATGACGGGTTAGTGGGACATTTCGATTTTTAGTATAAAAAAGCGGTGATTGTTCCATCTTAAATTGAAGGATGTTGATGTTTCCCCAATGTACTGCATTTTGCACGGTTCACATGTCAAGATGTAAATGCAGTTTTAAGACTTGCAGTTGCAATTTGCATAGACTATGTATTCTTGTTGTGTCGCCTGCTGTAAGCAGAGTCGACACATAGGGATTACTATCCGTCGTCTTCCGTCGTCGTCGTCCTGCGTCTTCTGTCGGTTTTTGAATCCGCAACTCCTTCAAAACTACCAGTCCGATTCCAACCAAACTTTCAGGATATGTTGTTCACTTGGTGTAGTTGTGCACCTGATACTTCGGATTTTGATTTTACAGATTTTAGAGGTTCAGGGAGCCAAAATTGCTCATTTGTGAGTCTGTCTGTTTTGATTCCACAACTCCTTCAAAACTACTAGTCCAATTCCAAGCAAACTTTCAGGACTTCAAACTTGAAACTTTTTTACTTGATTAAACGCGTGCCTATTTCTACACAAAGTATATTCAAAGGCGTTTGTACAATGCAAAGCATAAAATACATCATATGTACAAAAATATATACAATATCAAAATACTAACATCTATTCAATGTTCTAGAGCTCAGAATGGTGAAAAATAATTTTCAAAATACAGAGTCTTTAATTTGCTTTTGAAAATATCAACTAATTTAGAATTTCTTATGCTAACTGGTAACTCATTCCATAATTTTGGACCAATAGTACAAAAACTCCTGTCTGAAAATGATTTGTTTTTGTTGAAAGGAACAACATAACAACCCAAGGAAAACTCAGATGACCTAAGTGTACGTTTTGATACTTGATGAGACAATAAATCAACTAAATAAGAGGGTGCCTTACCAACAGAACAATTATACATGTATAATAATATCTTAAAACCGATACGAGCGTTTACTGGAAGCCAATGTAAATCATATAAAGCTCGCTTGGAACTCTCATACTTTGAACGATTAAAAACAAGTTTTGCGCACATGTTTTGAATGCGTTGAAGTTTATACGGTTCAATTTTAGAAATGCCATATAAAATAACATTGCAATAATCTAAATGAGAAATCACAAAAGATAGAACTAATGTTTCCATTGCTTCTTTTGACAAACATTTCCGGATGCTCTTTTTCTTGAAAAAGTTAACCATAGCTGTTCTACATTTTCTTTTGATATGTTCTTTAAAATTTAAAGTGTCATCCAAAAAAGCACCAAGATATTTAATACAATTTTCCGACTTGATAGTTTCTCCACAAATAGAAATTTCCGTTGTTGAACACTTGCCAAGTTGTGACCGGCTACCGAAAAGAATGAATTCGGTCTTAAAATTGTTCATCTTTAGTTTATTATTGTTCATCCAGTTGTTAATGTCAACTGCGCAGTCTTCAAACTCTTTCATGGCAATAGCTTCATCTGCAGGTGTCGGTTTGAAATGCTTGTTAACTGTATGATCAACAGCAAAACCGTACACAGTTACGGACGGGGGCACTATGTCGAATATTGTCCCTGCAAATGTCGGGTATAACCAAAGCCCGTGACAACTTCCCTGTGGAACACTACATATTTTACGAAAGGATATGGAGTAAATGAACATGAGACCATAAGATATATGTTAACTCAAACAGCAATAATTTTAATGAGCTGTATGGCCATTTCGGAAATTAATTCCTCATCAGCAGCCCCAGAACCCAAACAAAGGAAATCCATAATTTCAAAAAATGTTTAAAATGCATAAAACCAAACGTAATCAGTAATATCAAATATTGCTAAGGAAAAAACTACGATCGAGGGAGTTAATCCTTCGGTTTTAGAATTTACAAAAAATTAGATAACCGTTATTGAACAAAGTGTACACATGAGATATTATCTCATCTACAAGTACACCATATCTAAGAAAAATTAAGAGCATACATCTCTACCACGGGGAATTGTTTTACCAACTCCACACTGCAATAAAAGACAAACTCCTGTATTAAATATTTTACGAAAGGATATTTTACTACAGTCTAATTCCCGTTCCGACGAAACGGCTGAGTTGACTGTTATTCGACAACTGCAAGGTCTCAAGTAGGAATCGACCAATTGAAGAGCCGATCCACAGACTCCGTACTGTCGTTCAAGAACATTTAATAGAATACTGTGATCGACGGTATCAAACGCTGCACTTATGTCAAGAGCAATCATCGCGGTAACCTCTTGATGTTCCATTCCGCCGAGAATGTCGTTCACTAGTTGTAGGAGGGCGGACTCACAGGAGTGAAATTGCCGATACGCTGACTGATTTTTAGGCAGAAGGTTGTAATCATTCGCATGTTTGTTTAGTATATAGAGTGCAGACTTTTCGATTAATTTTGACAAGAATGAAAGATAACTGACTGGTCTATAGTTCGAATAGATGAGTTCAAGGCCAGATTTTTCCAACAAAGGTCGGACATAGCGTGTTTCCATTTGGCAGGGAAAATTCCCTGTATCAGAGAAAGATTTACGAGCTGTGTGATATTTGGATTGATTGATTGATTGAATATTGTTTAACGTCTACTCAGCAATATTTCAGCTATATCAAGACGAGAACAAGTTTGTTAATAAATAATCACTTTAGGGTATGGAAAGGGCCATGGGACGGGAAATTCTGACTGCCACTGGAAAAGTAGGTGAAATCGTTTAGGGCGGGGAATTTAGCCTTGTAGCCGATCACCTACGGACCACCCCAAAAAGAGCTTGCTACAAGGGTTCTTTAACGTGCAGGAAGCGTGGCATTTCTTCCAATACGTGGACCTGAGTTTACATCCCATCCGAAAGATGGGTTGTGTATTTATTAATCCCGCACAACCACGGAATGGGTCCTATTTCTATATCCCGGGACCCTCGGGGTCAGCCTCCGTTTAGGAGGGGTCACACCCCGCAAGCCGGAGATACTGGGTCCTATTTCTATATCCCGGGGTTCCCTCGGGGTCCTCTGTTAGGATGGCTCATACTCCAAGCTCAGAGGATGCTGCGGGCCTATTCTTCAGCCGGGACCGCGCACGGCGGGTGATATTTGGAAGCAGTTCATTTAAGAATTGTTTTAATATCTTAGTAGGCAAAATATCTAGTTCACAAGATTTCGATTGCATCTGATTGATCAGGCTCCGTACTTCATCTTCCGATATTTTATCAAACGATTTAATTGGTGGCACGTTTTTTCGAGATGGTTCGAAATTCTCAAAATCTTTGAGCGATTCTCTTATCTTTTCAATTTTATTCATAAAGAAATCAGCGAATTCATCGGATAAAATGTTGACATGTTGTTCACCTGTTGTAGATGTGCACCTGATACTAAGAATTTTGATTTTAATGATTTTAGAGGTTCATGGAGCCAAAATTGCTCATTTGTGGGTCTATCGGTTTTTGAATCCGGAACTCCTTCAAAACTTCTAGTCCAATTCCAACCAAACTTTCAGGATATGTTGTTCACCTGGTCTACCTGATACATAGAATTTTGATTTTACATATTTTAGGGGTTCATGGAGCCAAAATTGCTCATTTGTGGGTATGTCGGTTTTTGAATCCGCAACTCCTTCAAAACTACTAATCCAATTCCAACCAATCTTTCAGGATATGTTATTCACCTGGTGTAGATGCGCACCTGATACTTAGAATTTTGATTTTACATATTTCAGAGGTTCACGGAGCTAAAATTGCTCATTTGTTATTCTGATTACTTAATCCTCAACTCCATCACAGCTATCAGTCAGATTCCAACCAAACTCGCAGGATATGTTGTTCACCTGATCTTGTTGTGCATCTGATACGTAATGTTTTGATTTTACAGATTTTGGAGGTTCACTGACACAAAATAGCTCATTTGTTAATTAGTTTGTTAATGTGGTACTTTTTCAAACTAGAAGTCATATTCCAACCAACCTTTCAGAATTTGTTGGCCACTTGATTTAATTGTGCACCTGATACTTAAAATATTGATTTTACAGATTTTAGTGGTTTAATTGGCCAATTGGCCAAAAATGGCTCTTCTGTAGTGCAGGCGACACAAGTGTTCCATGGAACACCCATCAATTTTATTCTATGGCACCGTCATAAGCCAACATTTTTATGGGTAAATTAGAAAAACAACTTTTGTCTGAAACAAAAAAATAGCTATTGTTTGGTTCTATATTTCAAAGAAAAAGTGATATTCACTGGAAAGTAAACAACAACAACAAAACAAGCATTTTATCAGTTATTTTTGTAAGCAACAAGAACACATAATTAGTGCTGTTACTGATAAAAATATATGTCTGATTGGTATGGTTTCCAATTGAAAAAAATAATATTTGAACGTTGCAGAAACATTCAATAGTGAGGCTCGGACCATTTGATTTTCATGGAAATGGGGCTGGGATTTAAAAAAAAACAATTTTCTGCCCTCGATTTTTTGCCTTATACGGAGGAAATTTTGTGACATATTTGCTGAAATCCAATAAATGTTCGAAGGAAACCAGGAAAATGATACACACTTTAAATAAAATTGGAAGTAATTTCCCGTGAATTTAAACTATTGAAAAAAGACACAAATTAACCTATATGCCTGCAGATTATCAAACATGCAGCACATTTTTATACATGGCATAGGAAGCGAGTTATTGCCATTTATTTACAGTGTTCCTATGTATTCCATTGTGAAAAAAATATCGAGCCGCGCAATCGAACAAGTTTTAAGCTGGTTACGTGATTTCTGCTATAGTTGGATATGTTAGGACCTTTCTTTATTTATTCTTGATTTTTGACAGTTTTAGGACATCAATGAAACAAAGCATGAAGAACATGCACTATTCAATGCATTTAAAGAAAATTTAAATACATGCACATTGAAGCCGCGCTGTTTTTTCACGACTCAACGGCCTTTAGATACACACCTAATGTCACATGACCTGATCAATATCAAAACGATAAAATTGACAGTATAAATAAAATGGTAATTTACAATGTGATACATATAGATAAAAAAAACTGTTAATTATGACAAAAGAAAATAGTCGGTTTTCCATATGGAACAGCATTTATGACATCAGTGTTGCAATCTTTCTCTCGGAAACTTAACTGTCTCCACTTTTGCCGTAACAATATCACAATAGGGTCGGCTAAAAATACTTAAAATTGTTTAATTTTGTCAGCAAAAAAAAAAAAAAAATAAATAAATAAATAAAAAAATTGATAAATGAAATAAACAATGTAAATAAAAAAAATAATTAAAGTTAAATAAAAAAGTCCTGATATATAGTAATGAACGATGCTGCAAAATCAGCCACAATTACCTAAGAAAAGAAACATTACTTTTAAATAACATTTAGACAATACTGAAACTTTCCATAAGTTAACAATAAATATTCTGTCTATCTTATTTTATACCAGTGTCCGCAATACTAAAACATATAATTTAACCATAAAAAAAAAGAGAGGGGGCGTTTCCTGTATTTATATTATACCAGTGTCCGCAATACTAAAACTTTATGAAATTTAACCATAAATATAAAAGAATGGGAGCATTTTCTGTATTTAATATTATACCACTGTCCGCAATAATAAATTTGGAAAAAAATTAATCATAAATATATAAGAAAGGGAGCATTTTCTGTATTTAATATTATATTGGTGTCTGCAATACTTAAACTTTATAAAATATAACCATAAATATAAAACAAAGTGAGCTTTTTCTCTATTAAGTATGATAGCGGTGTCCGCGATACTAAAACTTTATAAAATTTAACCATAAATATTAAAGAAAAGGAGCTTTTTCTCTATTTAGTATTATACCGGTGTCCGCAATACTAAAACTTTATAAAATTTAACCATAAATATAAAAGAAAGGGAGCTTTTTCTCTATTTAGTATTATACCGTTGTCCGCAATACTAAAACTTTATAAAACTAAACCATAAATATAAAAGAAAAGGAGTTTTTTCTCTATTTAGTATTAAACTGGTGTCCGCAATACTAAAACTTTATCAAATTTAACCATCAATATAAAAGAATGGGAGTATTTTCTTATTTCATATTATACCGGTCTCCGCAATACTAAAACTTTATAAAATTTAACCATAAATATGAAAGAAAGGGAGTATTTTCTGTATTTCATATTAAACCGGTCTCCGCAATACTAAATCTTTATAAGATTAAACCATAAATATAAAAGAAAAGGAGTTTTTTCTCTATTTAGTATGATACTGGTGTCCGCAATACTAAAACTTTATAAAATTTTACCATAAATATAAAAGAAAAGGAGCTTTTTCTCTATTTAGTATTATACTGGTGTCCCCAATACTAAAAGTTTATAAAATTAACCATCAATATAAAAGAAAGGGAGCTTTTTCTCTATTTAGTATTATACCGGTGTCCACAATACTAAATTTTTATAAAAAAAAACCCATAAATATAAAAGAAAGGGAGCTTTTTTCTCTATTTAGTATTATACCGGTGTCCACAATACTAACACTTTGTAAAATTTTACCATAAATATAAAAGAAAGGGAGCGCTTTCTGTATTTTATATTATACCAGTGTCCGCAATACTCAAAGTTTATAAAATTAAACCATAAATATAAAAGAAAGGGAGCTTCTTCTCTATTAAGTATTATACTGGTGTCTGAAATACTAAAACTTTATAAAATTTAACCATAAATATGAAAGAAAGGGAGCTTTTTCTCTATTTAGTATTATACCGGTGTCCGCAATACTAAAACTTTATAAACTTTAACCATAAATATAAAAGAAAGGGAGCGTTTTGTGTATTTGATATTATACCAGTGTCCGCAATACTAAAACTTTATAAAATTTAACCCTCAATATAAAAGAAAGGGAGT
>MJUU01002189.1:0-38447 GCA_002080025.1 Modiolus philippinarum
AGTACTAATATTTTCATTTCTACAATTCATGTTTCTTCAGTGAAGATTGAATTCATACTTTGGAAAAAATATTGGTAACCATGCTGGTAACATGTACAGTACAGCCTTAAACAGTGAACAATATGCACTGACTGATAGAGCTGGGTACATCATAGAATAAGGTACTGATATACAACCTCTCAGCAATCTTTCAAAATTATTGTGAAACATGGTTTAAACCAATCTTCTACTAAATTGCAAGACTGAGACGGACAAGAAAAGAAAATTTGATAAGATTAAACATGTAATGCCAAGGTCAAAGTCATTCAAAAAGTGAATTTTCATGTATGATAGAAAATTTGATATGATGATATATTTAACTGGTTATTGGAGAAAATATTTAACTTGAATTTAGGATTGATATACTGGTTACACAGTTCATCTCTACTGTTCAAGCTAAATAATCACCATCTTTTTATTCAGCAGTTGCTAATGGCTCTCTACCAAAACTCCTTTGTTAATTATTAATTATATGTATACATATACATGCAGCTCATTAAAATTAATTGCAGTTAGAGTTAACATATGTGTTATGGTCTCATGTTCATAAAATAATCAATAACATGCAAGATGAAGACAGTTGGAAGAGATATAAAATGCATACAAATACATGGTACAATCTTAAGGGCTATTCCAGTAATAATTCCCACCAGGGGGTGGAAAGCCACTTATTTTTATACCCCCACCAAGAGAAAAAAATTAATATATAATTACACTATTAGGATACAATAGAAATTTACCCACCACCAACAGAAAAAAATATAAATGGAGTTCCACCCCCCTTTGGGAATTTTAAATGTAGCCCTTAGGAATGAGCATAAACCAAAGCTTAATATTGGACACAGTACAATTTATGTGGAATATTTGTATCAATATAATGTTTCCAAGTTCAGCAATATAAAGCAATATGATAAGACCATAGGGACATGGAAACAAGAAAGTCAATTTAGAATTTATAATAGAATGATCATTAACACATTTTAGAGTATTATTGACTTCTATACATTCTGTTTTTCAGAAATCAGAAGAAGTATGATAGTGAATCCAGTGATGATGACCAATTAGAAGCCTGTAAGACCTGTGTAAATTTTTGTCATAAAAGGAATAAACATATAAATGTTGCACTTCATTTGCAATGAGATACATTTATTATTAGCTCACCTGGCCATAGGCCATGTGAGCTTTTGCCATCACTCGGCATCGGTCCGTCCGTTAACTTTTATTCAAAGATCTTCTCCTCTGAAACTACTGGGCTTATACTAACTAAACTTGGCCTGAATCATCACCAGGGTATGCTCTTTCAAGTTTGTGATTTTTATGACCGTAGACCAAACAACATGGCTGCTGTTACTAAAAATAGAACATAGGGGTAAATTGCCGTTTTTTGCAAATTACTCAAAAACCATTACAGATATCAAAATTCTGGCATGGAGGTAAAAATGATCAGCATGATGAGATCTACCTGCCCTGCAATTTTGAAGAATATCCGTTTACCCGTCTTGGAGTTATTGCCCTTTTTCCGTAAAAATTTCAGTTTTTCGTTACTTTTAGTCTTATATATTGAAAATGGTAGAAGATAGAAGTGAAGTTTAATAACAAAAATGGTCCACATAGTAAGATCTACATGTCCTGCAATTTTGAAGAAAATCTGTCAACCCACATAGGAGTTATTGCCGCTTTTTGTTTGAATTTTCACAATTTTTTAACATTTTTACTTTCATTTCAAAAACTGTTTGAGATAAAGGTTAAATGTGAATTGCAAAAGTGTTGAGGTTTTCCAGAACTACAATTTCTACATATGTCCAGCAGGTTCGCATCTCCTCCAAGATGGCCGCCAGCGGCGAAGATAGTTTAACATAGGACCCTATGGGAAATGCATTCAAAGATCTTCTCCTCTGAAATCACTGAGCCTATGGGGACCAAATTTTGTCACAGAATTCTTTGGATGGTCTCCTTTAAAGTTTGTGATTTTTATGTCCGTACTTCATCCAAGATGGTCGCCAGCACGGGACATAATTTAACATAGGACCCTATGAGAAATGTATTCAAAGATCTTCTTCTCTGAAACTACCAAGTCAAACTGAACCAAACTTGTTCACAATAGTCCTTGGGTGGTCCCCTTTAAAGTTTGTGATTTTTATGTTCGTACCTCATCCAAGATTTCTGCCAGCGTGGAGCACAGTTTAACATAGGGACCCTATGGAAAATGCATTCAAACGTCTTCTCCTCTGAACCCACTGAGCCAATTGGAACCAAACTTGGTTACAATAGTCTTTAGATGTTTCCCTTCAAAGTTTTTTATTTTTATGTCCATACCTCATTTAAGATGGCCGCCAGCAGGGAACATAGTTTAACATAGGGACTCTATGGGAAATCCATTCAAATGTCTTCTCCTCTGAACCTACTGAGCCAATTGGAACCAAACTTGGTTACAATTGTCTTTGGTTGATCCCTTCCAAAGTTTGTGATTTTTAGTTTGTACCTCATCCAAGAATGAAAATGTAACATCTGGTGAACTGATTTATAGTATGAATGGGTGGTCTATCAGTGACAATGAATAAAACCATTCACCAGGTGAGCGATACAGGCTCATGTGAGCCTCTAGTTAAAGATTTGCAATCTATAAACCTGTCATTTTCAATTCTAAAAAAATCTTCAAAAAACATTTATGATAATCAAATAGACCCATTTCATGATGACTGTTTGAGGTAGATAGACACTGTTGCCCTGCGCAATTAATCATGCATTTGAAAACTAAAGAGTCGGATTAGTTTTAGTGTAAACTTAGTTTATTTGTAAATATAACAAAATGGATAAGACACAAGTAAGACATACTTATGAAGTCTTCTCCGGTTTACAATTATTTTCAATATTATGACATGCTAACTAAATTACTAGTGTCATATTACAATAATATACAAGCTTTATAAAATAAAATGAACACATAGAAACAAAAAGAAAAAAAAAGAGAATGATTGTGTGGTGGTGCATGTGTGGATAGTTCTGTGGATACTTAGACAATAAGGAAACGTTCAGGTTTCTTAATATACTTATAGACATTGTGTAAAACAATTTCATATTGATCAAACGTAAGCTGATCACTTAAACCAATGAGAAGATTCAAGTCTATTCTACAATATCCCTGTACCCAGTTTAGATCATTTTTTAATACTTCTCTTGCCTCAAAATAAAGAGGACATTCAAGAAAATAATGAAATGCGGACTCGTATGGATGGCCACATCGACATGAGGCATTTTGGATAATATTTACTTTATGGAGATCACCATTTAAAAAGGATGCCATACATCGCAACTGAGTTAATATTATAATCAATTTCCTGGGACCTATCGAGAAATGTTTTGGTACAGTTAATATATCATATGTATTTTTTAAATGAGTTTTAAATTTAGATTTACTCGTAATATTCCTAATATTCAAGTCTATACTGTTCCATTGCCGAATAGTTGACGGGGAAAAATGATTCGCTAGTTAAAGATAATCTACAAAAGGGAATGATGATATCGTTACCGTTCCGCAGAGGATACGCAGTTGTTGACTGAATACTCTGTGGCATCAGTACATTCAAATAATCTGGGGCAGTCTTATTGTAAATCGAATGAAATAGTTGTAATTTTTTCTGTTCCCTTCTAGCACTTAATTTTTCCCAACCTATTTCTTTGTAAACTAAATCTGATTTGGTAAAAACGGGTAAACCAGTTATTAAACGTGCAGCTTCCAAATGCAAATTTTCTAATTTATTTGCATTTACAATACCACAGTTGTCCCACAATTCTGATGTGTATTCAAACAGCGGACGTATATAGACTAAAAATAATTTTTCTAAATTATTTGGAGACAACTTATATTTAAGCTTATGTAAGACATTAAGGTGTTTAGAGTCGGATACAGGTAAGGTTTGATTTTTGGGATGGAATAGTGATTTGAAAGCTTTTCCTTTGTGACATCATAACTGACTGACAGATGTGAAACGTCATATTTTTCCAACTTTGCTGCAAATTAGCTCCCTTTTCTGGTAAAAAATGTTTAATCTGGACACTTTGTAAAATAATTTCATTAAAAGCTTGGTGACATATTGATTTTTTCTTTGAAAACAATAGATCACATGAACTATTTACAAAAATATATAAAATTCTCATGGATAAAAGGTTCATTTCTATGAAGCTGAAAATTGCCTTTCCTTATTTTCCCGTGCATTCTATGTAAATTTAGGTGAAAAAATTGCTAAAAATGAGTAGTTCTAAAAAAAAACAGCATGGTGATCCATACTTTTTATTACAGATATCAGGTTGGTAGGATTGGTACTTCCATTGTGCTGACTAAGAATATTAGTGTCTATCTACCTTAAGCTACAATTTTCTTAATTATTTTATGATATATTTGTGAGATGTGATTGGTTCATTTGATGTCACACAAGGTTCATTTAATATTTTGTTTTGTATAAATGCAACTACAAGATTATAATTTTCTGATTTCAAATTTCAAAAACTTATTAAGTATTAATTGAGTAAGTAATGCTATAACAATGCATTTCATGTACATGTTTGTACAGTGAAACCTGGATATAATCCCACTTTATACTGAAAGTAAAGGCAAATTGAGAAAATTGAAGTTTCAAAACCATTTTGTTAAGTGAGGTTGCAGATGAAAAGAAAGACACATAAACTGAAGAGGTGTAAATGTAAACCTAATTCTGGTTAAATTCAAATAAATGTGTTTTGTGATTACTTTCTGACAGTAAATATGCTTGTTCAGCTTAATGATGATTATGATAAAACTAAAAATGTATGCTAAAATTTTATAATAATTTTTTTTTTTTTTAGTTTTTCAGAAGATGAAAACTCAGAAGAAAGATTCATCAGAGGAGGAAGAGGATGAGAAGTAAGAGGGTTGCTCCATTTATTTTTTATACCCCACCACACGTAGTGACAAGGTATTATGTGATACCCTTAGTCTTGTGTCTGTCCCAAGATTTCAGACTGATAACTTTTGAATGAAATAACTAGGAATGGCAAAATGTCTCAAATTCAATACTCAAGTACTGGGTACAAATACTCGTGAGTACTCGAGTACTCGGGTCATTGCTATTGATAATGTATAGCTACCATTCTTATAATGTGGGACGAGAACCTGCAACGTAGGTCTTCTCGGCTTTTCAATGAAACCTTTTTGGCTTTTTTTTTTTTCTTCAGAAAACATTGTGAATTTGAATGAGTACTGAAATTAATCACCTCTATACATCAAACAATCAAACACTAATTGGCAAACAGTCGACTTACGGCTTGTTCTGTAAGAATTTGCTTTGATCTTACTGTACAGCTCACATGGAAAACGCAAAATCCTTGTTGTCATCACGGACAAATTTTGCCAAACGCGGAATTCCACCGCGATCTTGAACGTGGACAACTGAATTGAGAACGTGGACAAAATATTTACCTGTGTGGTCCCCTCGTGACATCGTGTTGAACGCGGAATCATCACGGGTCAACACTGAGAAATCATTGAAAATATACTAGTAACTAGAAAGGAATGAGCTTAATGTCAACAAATGATCATTTTTCCCCAAATTATTATAACAGAAAGTTTGGCAAGTTGAAGTTAAAATAGAATTTTCTTTGCAACAAGTTTTCCCATGGGATCGTCATAGTTATTTTTGAATTACGATAATTGCAAGCCTCAAATACTTTGGTTGTTTCATTGCCGTGAAAAATTCCATGTATTTTCTATCAAATTAATGTTCTTTCAAATATTTTCAAGCCGAAATGAGCACGGATGGAAAATAAAATAAAATGTTCAATGTCAACAGCAAGAATCCCTCGGCGTCTTATAGTTGCGTAATTGTCACTTGCAGGTCTTGGCTTTATTATTCTTATAACTTTTTGCAAAATATTATGTCAAAAAATCGTTTTCTATCAAATCTTGATCATAAATAGCTTAAAATTTGAAATAAAGCCTGGAAATAGCACATAAAGCAGGAGTGCTTTCGGAAGCCATTAGATTATATACATAATAGATACGCATAGGTAATTTTCTAAAAATAGAACTAAAAACCGACCAATGAAAAAAATCAATATCTCAGGTGATATGAATACACATTAGGTAGAGACGCTCAATCAACAATTGAAGCATGTTTTTAATAACAAATACACATCTAGAAATGTTGATTGTTTTATTTATCTATTTACATGCATTTGGATTACGTTCATGAACTACGATACAATTGGGACAAATAATGAAATAATTATAGTCCCAGGATACGATTGTAGAAAGATGTAAATATTCTTCGCTTTGCATGTTTGAGACAAAATCAAACATATGTACAGTAAAAATTAATTTCTCTGTGTGGCCGCGATGGTTCCACGAGGATTCCGTTTTCAAAAATTTGTCCACGTTGGTTCACGTAATTTAAGGTGGACATCCGCGATCATCCACCCTGCTACACGGAATCAGCTAATCAGTCTACGTCGCGAAAAATCCACCCAAAACCCAAAAACATTGACTTTGAGTTCATCCGTGTGAGCTGTACAGTATTTTAATTATGTTAATGAATGGTCTTTCTGATTAAAAATGTAATCAATGTTGACTGTCATGCCAAATAAGTTTTCTTCAGTTTCGCTGGTCCTATAACTTAATGGACATGTTTTTCAAAATATTTATAGTATGACTTTGAATCCGCTAAGAAAGAAGCTTTCAAAGAATGCTTTTTAGCTCGCCGGGATGAATGTCCGGAGAGCTATTGTCATCACCCCGGCGTCGGCAGCGTCGGCGTCAGCAAAACTTTAACCTGGCTTGTGGAATGGAGACCTGAAGAACTAGGATGTTGATATTTGGTATGTGGCATCCTTGTGATGAGAGCTTTCTTTTGGTACCATAATTGTAGACATTTTGACCTTGACCTTGCCCTTAGGGCAATTTTAAAAAAAACTTTAACCTTGCCTCTAGAAGGTAGGCTTTTAGTGGTAGGGTGTTCATATAGGGTATGTAACTTTCTTATGATGAGACCTTTCTAAAGGTACCATATTTGTAGACATTTTGACCTTGACCTTGCCCTTATAAGGGCAATTTTTTAAAAATTTTAACCTTGCCTCTAGAAGGTAGGCTTTTAGTGGTAGGGAGTTCATATTTGATATGTAACTTCCTTATGAGGAGAGCTTTCTACAGGTACCATATTTGTAGACATTTTGACCTTGACCTTGCCCTGAGGGCAATTTTTTAAAAACTTTTAACTTTGCTTTTAGAATTAAGTTGTTAAGTGATAGGGTGTTTAAATTTGATATGTAACTTTCTTGTGAAGAAAGCTTTTTATTACTTTCGAATTTATTTTGCATTGAAGTTACTGGAATCCCCGGCGATCTATGTTGTCTTTTGACAACTCTTGTTAAATATATTTTACAGAATTAAACAAGACAATAAGTATCAAGAGGAGATTAAATTTTAAAGGTTTAATTTCGTGAACTTCCTCTCATTAAGAAAAAATAATTTGATGAGCAAATTTCAGGATCAAGAAACGAGAATAACACATGGCAGGAAGTACCAAAATTCAGGCAAATGCAGATGAGATGCAATTAGAAAATGAAAATATAAGCTAAGAAAAAATATTGAGAAAATACTTAATTTACATGATTAAATTTAGCAATATCCGTGAATTTAAAAATAAGCGGAGTACTGGAGTACAAAAATTGTACTCGTGTACTCGACTTCTAAACAAGTACTTGAGTATTCGAGTACCTGTGCCATCCCTAGAAATAACATATGGTCTTCAAACTTGGTTTGCAAGTTGTTTACCACCAGTGAATTGTTGAATGATATATACCAGTATATAAGTATAAAAAAAAAACTTAAGTATTTTATCAGCTTGAAGTCAATATTAATTTTACAGTAAAGGAATTTATTCACAACTTAAACAAAAAAAGATTAATCATGTTAATTAAGGTAGATAGACAGTAGTATTCATATCCATGATATTTTGTTGTAACGGTAAGTTGGCACAATTGAAGAATCAATCCTACTTACCAGAAATCTGTAATAAAAAGTATAGGTCACCATGCTTGCTTCTTTTAGAATTGAGATAAAAATTCGCTCATTTTTGGCCATTTTCACCTATTAGAATTCACAGGGAAAACAGGGGGGGGGGGGTGTTGGGCGAGACCATTTTGGGACGCTGGAATTGGACATTTTTAAGTTCGGGAAATCAGGTTGGCCCCTCTTTAAGGCTGGGAATTCAGGATGAAAATGTCATTGGGACATGGGAAAGGGGTGTTTTGAGACCCGGGAAATCAGGATTTTATGGTAAAATTTATGGGAATGGCAAAAACTGGTATCTTAAATACAATCTTCTTCAAAAAAAATTCGAGATTTTGGGATTTTCTCATTTTAATGACGGGAAATCGGGATGAGACCCTCTTTCGCCCCCCTCTCAAATATGGAAAAGCAATTTTTAGCTCTTAGAGTAGAAATGAACCTTTTATCCATGAGAATTTTATATATTTTTGTGAACAAATAATTATTGATGTAATTTATTGATTACAATTCAAAAATGTTTATGCCACCATAAACGAAGATATTTTACAAAGTTTCCGAGTTAAACATTATTTACCAGAAAAGGGAGTTAATTAGTGGCAAAGTAAACAAAATATGACATTTCACATCTGTCATTATGGCGTCACAAAAGAAAAGCTGTCAAATTACTCCTCCTGCCGGAAAATCAAACCTACCCCGTATCCGACACTTTATTTTTCTAATGTGCAATTGAAATGCGAAGCACAGTAGTGTCTACCTTAAGGTATATGTAGTTTCCCATGGAATGTCAGAATTATTTAATCAGCAGTATATAACATAAGAAATAAACACTTTACCATATACAGGAAATCAAAACTACAAATAATAAACCATATGTAAAAAATAACCATTTAGTTCTCACTTAACTATTTCAAGATTCATCACTTTTTGTTTAAACTACAAGTAAAATCACTGATCTGAATAATGAATATGCCTTAAAACCAAATCATTGATGTAGTGTTTTGGTTTTCCCATCTTGCTTTGCTTGTTTTATGTCATATTTTTGTTATGGTGTACAATTTTTTTAGGAATTTTATTTTGTGATTGATTAGATCATGAAATTGATTCAATTCAAATCAATACTTTAATTCCCCCAGAAGGAGATAATGATATAAATAATATACATGTACAAGACAAATAATTGATTTCAACTACTGTTCAAAACATAGATTTTACAGTATACTAGTATATAGTTGTCTTGTATTGCTATATAATGTAGAGTAAATTGATATTTGTATGTAAGGTGCATTTGTATTTATTTTTGTCCCTTGATGTAGGATTGTCGTCAAATACAAATATTTAACTTTTTCGGAATGGGAGATTTTATTGTAGACGACTGTGAGGTAGACAGTGGGGGAGGGGTGACAGTGTTGATAATGTTGCTTGAAGCGTTTCTATTTTTCAGAATGATTCAATGAATGACTTTATCGTAGATGGCTGTGATGTTGATAGTGGCAGGAGTTGATGACAGTGTAATAATAATAATAATAATAATAATAATAATAATAAAGGCTTTATTTCAAGAGGGTAACACAGTTAGTTACAAAACTAATCTTCCCTGAGGCCCTCAATATCAATACATTAAAGATACATTTTATACATAAATGTAAACATAAAAAAAAAACATACAAAACATTAACATAATTAAAACACAATTTTTAGTGTTGATGATCATGCTTTCTATGTTTGTTTTTAGGATGGATGACTTTATTGTAGATGACTGTGACGTGGACAGTGAGGATGGTGAAAGTAGTGATGATGATGCTTTCTATATCACCACAACAAATATAATGGAGTCTAAACGTAGTGAAAGGTAATCAGAGCTGGCAAAAAAAACCATTTTAATCAGTATTACTGTCACCTTAATTTGATATTTTGGGAAATTTCATACTGAAAATACAGAAATTTCAGATGTATTTGCAATTGTGATACTGCAGATAAAACAATATAACTTCAAAGTTTAGATTTGTGGTAATCATGGTTATAGATAGATTCATCAGCAACAAGAATTGCCCATGAAATCTAGAAGCTTTATGGAAGCTGAAACATTAACTTTGTATTAAGACTAATACCATATAAGTGGTTATTTTCGAGGGAACTTAATTTTCGCTTAATTCACGGCCATTCTGAAGCCGCGAAAATTGCATACCATGAAATTTAATTTATATGAGAGTTTATACAGTAAATGATATGCAATCACGTAAATTTGTGTTCTGTGAAAATAAAGGCCAGCAATTTTGAAGGAAATCGCGATAATTGCGTTCCACAAAAAATAAACACTTTTACGGTAGTCATCATTAAAAATAGTACCACTTCGGCAAGAAAAAATATCACTGATAATTCAACCTAAAGTCAAATGCTAAAAATAGAACTGTTTACTATCCCTGAAATTCTGTATTTATCAACGATTAGGTCCTTTGAATATTTGGTATGCTGCTGTCTTTTAATTACATGATAATTATTTGGTTTTTTTTTTACCAACCACGATGTGAGCGAAGACGATGGTTGGTACTTGTAAACACTTTTAGTCCTGAAGTGGAATTGAAAGGAGCTAAAGCTGTATACGAGGTTTCGAAACTGAAATGGCATGTCGAGCCGAAGGCGCGACCACACCAGAACAGATATTAAATGATGAAATAAATAGTATCAATAATTAGGGCCCCGCACTATTCTGGCGGACGCCCTATAGTAATTAGTCTGTCCGTCCGTCCGTCTGTCCATCCGAAACATTCGTGTCCGGTCTATAACTTTTTTCTCGTTTGAGGTAGGCTTTTGATATTTGGCATGTGGCTAGATCTCCTCGAAGCGACGTGTCGCGTACCTTGGTTGGTGACCCTTGACCATGACCTTTGACCTCAGGGTCACATTCCTGCCTTTTCAATGACAAATTCGTGTCCGGTCGATAACTTTTTTCTCGTTTGAGGTAGGCTTTTGATATTTGGCATGTGGCTAGATCTCCACGAGGCGACGTGTCGCGTACCTTGGTTGGTGACCCTTGATCTTGACCTTTGACCTCAGAGTCACATTCCTGCTTTTTCAATGAGAAATTCGTGTCCGGTCTATAACTTTTTTCTCGTTTCAGGTAGGCTTTTGATATTTGGCATGTGGCGAGATCTCCTCAAGACTACATGTCGCATACCTTGGTTGGTGACCTTTGACCTCAGGGTCACATTCATGCTTTTTCAATGACAAGGTTGTGTCCGGGCTATAACTTTTTTCTCTTTTAAGATAGGCTTTTGATATTTTGCATGTGGAAAGATTGCTTTAAGGCGACATGTCACGTACAATAGTTGATGTCTCTTGACCATTGACCTCTAGGTGACACTTGGAGCGGGGCCCACAGAGATGGATACCATCTCACTGATGTCTAGTTTATAATTATGATTCGTGCCAAAGGCACTACCGTTTCACTAAACAGAAAACTAGTCTGTATTTTGTATTTTCGAACACGAGATCAAAGGAGACAACACGTGATAACACGAGACAGGCAGTTTCGTATGTGTAAATTAATGATTATGGAAGTTAAAATGTGTGCCGAAGGCACGAATAATATGAATAAATTGATACAACTGTCGTGCCAAAGGCATGATCACTACCAACATAAATAAAGAATAAATAACAGAGAAAGTGTGTTTCCCAATGACAACGCGCTCGCCATTTGGCAAACATCTCATTTCCATTTAATGACGTGCAGAAGGTACCACCACTAGGATAAGGATAAAACTGTTGTGATTGATAGCAAACAATGAATAGTGTTGAAGTTCCAAAGGCACGTAATGAGCCTATGGCAACGCACCACATCAAGTATCATGACATGAATGAAAACGGCGAGCACGGCTGTCATGACAGCGTAAATAAAGATGGCGGTAAATTGTTGACAAATGTTCATGCAATCATTTGTCAACAATATGCCCATGTAACAACTCCAGTAAACTCACCAACGATGAAACTGCTATGAATGATATATGTCTTACCTTGAAGTTAGATATTCCTTTTCCTCACCTTAGACCAAGGCTATTTGATAGCCTACTGGCGTGAATATTTGACTGAAAACTTTCAAAATAAATAGGCATTACGCTTTAAAACATGATAATGCTCAAATTAATTTAAAAATTGTCAATCTTCAAATGAAAACAACCAAGTGTCTGCTACATGCCGGAAATGTATGTACTTCAAGGGCCGACAACTACAGAAGTGTTATTGAGATTGCAATGCATTCACAGATAGCATAAACTGGTGAAATGTATATTTTTGGATCGTGAATTATGAAATAATTGAATTTGAATATTTCTATGAATAATATTTACTATGAATTGGAGAGTATATTTAGGGAACTTGAGCGCACCATTAATTTGCTATTATCAATAAAATATTTTTTAATACAATGATGACCAATGATGTGAAAACAAAAATATGGGGGGTAGGGGGGGGCCCAAATATAAATATTTCCACTGCTTTATATTTTTATCGAAGAAATTCAAGTTTCACATGTCTCAAATTAACCCCTCTGGCAGCTCTGCTGCAATTTTCTTGTTTTTCGCCTGTGTACCATATCAAATTCAGGTTTGATAGCACTTTGAAAATTTGATACACATGTACTTGGCAAAAAGATGTGTGTAAGTTCATGATTATGTTTATTGAAAAATATTTGTATTTCAGACAGAGCAAAACCACCATAGATTTTTCTAGTACAGATTCAGACAGTGAAGAGGAAGACTTACCAGGTACTGTAAACTTAGTAATTTTCGCGGTTGACAAAAGACTGTGAAAATTAGTACACACGAATATCTCGGAAACAACTAGAAGTTGTCGAAACGACAGCTATCCCTGCACTCCCTATTTGACATAGAAAACAGTTGTTTTACACCCTGGGCACAATTTTCTTAATATTTGTGAAATCAAACTTTTGATGGTCGTTACTTTTACAAAAAGAATTTAAGGATATATGGTTGTTAGGCAGAATTCCAAAAAATAAGTGGTCTTTGAGACTGTCAGGAAAATTACTAAGGCTGGAATCAAATATTTTTGAAATCAAATTGATTAAACTGTTTGTCCTAAACTAAACAAACTATTTAAGTATGGTTGCTAGGTAGGATTCCAAAAAATAAGTTGTCTTTGAGACTTTCAGGAAATATACCAAAGCTGGAATCAAATATTTTTGAAATCCAATCAATGAAAGTGTTTGTCCTAAATTAAAGAAGCTATTCAAGTATGGTTGCTAAGGGCTGTTCCATTTAAATTGAGGTGGGAAGGGGGGGGTGCGCAGATTTGTTGTTTTTCTCTTGGTGGGGGGTAAAAATCCATTTGGTGTAGGTGTTTGAATAGTGTTTAATATATTGGTGGGGGGGTCCTTGAACAAAGTGCGTCCCCCCTCCCCACACAAATTTTAATGGAACAGCCCTAAGTAGAATTCCAAAAAATAAGTAGTCTTTGAGACTTTCAGGAAATTTACCAAACTTGGTATCCCATTTTAGAATTCTAATTATTCAAAATCTCATTTTCTGTCAAATAATTGCTAAAATACACAATTGCTCAAATTTCAAAAAAATACATGTGTATGAGTCTTTGAGATTTTCAGGAAATTTACCACAGTTTGAACTGGAATCATAATTCCTAAAGCTTATGGCAAATCTACAGACTATATGCAACAATTCTGCATAAAGATTTTATCCCTAAATCCAAAAATGTAGGAGGAGTTTGTGTCACATGCCACATGTGTCAAAATCCACAACTTTGGACCTTTTACAAAATCAACATCTTGGGGTCTCTTGTTTGCACCAAGATAAAGATAAAAAATCGGAAAGCTGATTGCGCATCTACAGACTATATGCAACATTTCTACAACAAGATTTAATCCATAAATCCATAAATGTAGGAGTTTGTGTCACATGCCACATGTGTAGAAATTGACATCTTGGGCCTCTTGTTTGCACCAAATCCGAAAGCTTATTGCGCATCTACAGACTTCATGCAACAATTCTACAACAAAATTTCCGGCGATCTTTAACCTTTCGTGCGATACTTTTAGATCAGAAATCAGTGTTTTGCATAAGTCCACAACAAATATCTGTCCTGAAATGAAAAATGTCATATCCTAAACTCTTTATCATATATATTTACTATTACTATTTTTGCAAAATCCAGAAAAATACTATTAAAAATTGACATAAACAACAGTGCAAAGAAACAAACCACATGAAACATGTAAAAATTTACAATAAAAGTAAACGTTACAAGTCCTTTGGAAAAAGTGATATTTTGGCCACTTTCTTTTGACTTTTGTACATGTAGCTCAGTCATGGAAACAGGAATGACAAATCTTATGTCTGTGCATGATGTTTTAATCATGGTAGGTCCATATAATGAAAAGTGCATTAAGATCAGCAAAAAAAAAAAGAAAAATTCCCAATTTTTCTGGTATAGGAATAAAAGTACTTTTGGAGAAGTTCATCAATGTGTAAACGTGGCCAACTCACAAAAGGAATTAAGTCTGAAGGACTTTATGTAAAGTTTGTGAGTGATAGGCTGTGTTTACACATCCATAAACTCCTCCAAAATTACTTTTATTTCTTATAATTCCAATTCTTTGAACTTCAGACAATGATTTCACTGGATTTGATGTCATTTTTATATACTGCACTATATTAGCTTGGAGCATATTATTGGGCAAGAAATATTTCAGGAAAGGATATGGAGTAAATGATCATGAGACCATAACACGTATATTAACTCCAACTGCAATGATTTTAATGAATTTTAAGAAGCATTTATCGGGAAATAAATTCTTTGTTATACCCCCCGCAAACAAAGTTTGGGGGGTATATAGGAATCACCCTGTCTGTCCGTCCGTCTGTCCTCACTTCTCGTAAGCGCAACTCCTCTTAAACCACTTGAAGGATTTTGATGAAACTTGACACAAAGGAAGGACACTATATGGAGATGTGCATGAAGGAGTATAGTTATTGGCCGAAACCAGGAAGGGGAGATAATTCGACTTTGACTTTTCATTGATTCCCTATGTATGCGTTACCTCGTAAGCGCAACTCCTCTTAAACCACTGGAAGGATTTTGATGAAACTTTACACAAAGGAAGGACACTATATGGAGATGTGCATGAAGGAATATGATTATTGTCCGAAACCAGGAAGGGGAGATAATTAGACTTTGACTTTTTCGTTGATTTCCTATGTATGCGTTACTTCGTAAGCGCAACTCCTCTTAAACTACTAGAAGGATTTTATTGAAACTTTACACAAAGGAGGAACACTATATGGAGATGTGCATGAATGAATATGATTATTGTCTGAAATGAGGAAGGGGAGATAATTCAATTTTGACTTTTCCTTGATTAACTGTGTATGGGTTACCTCGTAAGCACAACTCCTCTTAAACCACTTGAAGGATTTTGATGAAACTTTACACAAAGGAAGAACACTATATGGAGATGTGCATGAAGGAATAAGATTATTGTTTGAAATCAGGAAGGGGAGATAATTCGACTTTGACTTTCGTTGATTTCTCCTGCAATTATCTTTTTTTCCCAAGAAAAAAATTTAAGTATAGATATTGTGAAGTCAAACTGAATCTCTCTTGAAAAGTTGTTTTCAAAGTGTTGTAATGAAACTTCTCTAATGCTTATGATTTTTGGGTAAAATGTCCAATAGGCTAAAACAGGTGAATTTCATATTTGTCTGATTTAGACAGAGTATTTTCATTTGAATCCTTGTGAAAAGTTCTTTCTTGAAGATTTTATTATTGTGTCCATACTTGTATTGTGTCCACACTTGTACTGTGTCCACATCTGTATTGTGTCCACACCAACTTTAATTTGCATTTACCGTATCGATCCAGGGTTCAATGAGCGGGGGGTATATTTGGCTGCCATTCGGCGACAGCTCTTGTTTTGAGTTTTGTCCCATGTGCACTTCCTGTTTAACGAAATGTTGACTAAGTTACGAAATGTAGTGAAATATTAATTTTCATCAAAGCTTTCTCAGCTTCTATAAGAGGAATTGATTTCAAAATTGGTTTGCAGCCTCATTATGATTAGTTGTGAGGAGCATCCTATTTGAGTCTTGTCCGATTTACACTTCCTGTTCATCAAAATGTGGACTTAGTTGCAAAATGTAGTGAAACATTAATTTTTCGTCGCAGTTTTCTCAGTTTCTATTAGAGGGATTGATTTAGAAATTGGTATGCAGCCTCAATATGATTTGTTGTAAGGAACTTCCTATTTTGAGTCTTGTCGCATCTGCACTGCCTGTTTAACGAAATTTGGACTTATTTACGAAATGTAGTGAAACATGAATTTTTCGTCGAGGTTTTCTCAGCTTCTCTAAGAGGATTTGATTTCAAAATTGGTATGATTAGTTGTGAGGAACATCCTATTTTGAGTCTTGTCCGATGTACGTTCCTGTTCAACGAAATGTGGACTTAGTTACGAAATGAAGTGAAACATGAATTTTTTGTTGCAGTTTTCTTGTTTTCTTGGTTAGTTGTAAGGAATGTCCTATTTTGAGTTGTGTCAGATGTGCACTTCCTGTTTAACGAAATGTGGACTTAGTTACTTAATGTAGTGAAACATGTGTACTTCTTGTTTTACAAAATATGGACTACTGTAAACCAAATGATTTTAGCTAGCAATTTATTTTTGCGACTTTTGCGTGTTTGGAAATATTGCAAAAATAAATCGTCGCGAATAGTTTACCTTATATAAATGCATTGAGTTACTGAAATAGAAAATCACGAAAATTAGTCACCGCGAACTTAACCAGCAGAGACAAAACGTGAAATAAAATGTCCGCAAAAATAAGTTGGTTTAAAATAGCGAAACATGATTTTTTTTTTTGTGGCAGTTTTCTCAGGTCCTATAAGAGGGATTGATTTTAAAATTGGTATGCAGCCTCTATATGATAAGTTGGTTACTACTTTCTGTCCATACTTGAATTGTGTCCACACACAGTTACTCAATTTACCCTTGTTTTATCAATTCAGGGTTCAGTAAGTGGGGTTATCACTGGTTGCCATTTAGTGACAGCTCTTGTTTCTTATTTACTGTAAACCGGGAAATTTTGCGGCAGTTTTATTTTTGCGATTTTCGCATTTGGATTGGATGCGTGAAAATAAAACTGCGCGAATCTACTTGTCTATTATTGAAGTCAATGGTCAACAATTTGGCTGCGCGAATTAAAAACTGAGTGAACTAAAATCCTGTCAATTTACTGTGAAATAAGGACGGTGCAAAATGTTCCTGGATTACAGTATATCAATGGCATTTCATTTCTATAGATGCAACTTGATGAAGTGCCTTATTTATGTAAATGTGCACCTATTGCAGTAAATTTGGGATAGACTTGAAGGCACTTAATCGAGTCTGACATTTATAGAAATTAAATTCCATTCACATAAATAAGGAATTTCTCATGTCACTTTTTGGCATTATTAGTGAGACACAAGTTGTTGAATTGGCCTTCAGCAAAAAACAAAAAAAAACAAACTTTTTTTGCAACTTCTGTACTTTTATATTATTAATTAATCTGTCATCAACAAGTTTTATATATTTTAAAAATAGAAATTAAAAAACCCCCAAAAAAACAGTCTTTCTTGTTGGGTGTGAGATGTAAACTGAAGGACCATAAATGACATATATTAATTATTAAATGTACAGTACTCATTATGAAAATGATCAATAAATATTGCTAATTATAGGGATGTATCTGTAAAATTGATCGTTTACATTATATTACCATTAAACTTATGGTTCTATTGATTAAAATTTGAGTTTTATGTCATATGGATTTGTTCTGAAATGTGAGAAGCTAAAAAAATTCAATGGTATGGTAGATTTAGAGGTAAGACATGCATTATTATGATTTGTTAAAAATATTGGTATTCTCTTTGATGTTAAATACTGAAAATGCAAAACTGTTTATTGGTTACTGTTGTTTTAATTCTCGAAAAAGAGATAAAAAATTGCAAAAATGGTCATATTGAAATTCCTTTGATAAAATAGGAAAATTTTAGGTCTTAAATGATCAAAACTTAATTGCCTAGATACTGTTGTGCCGAATTTTACATCTATTTTTCCAACAAAATATCAAAAAGTAACTTTTATTTTCCCTAATGAACAACTAAAACCTTTAACCAAATTAACTTGCTTTTAAGTTCGTGCTGAGAGCTATCTTGAACTTACTGAGCTGTTTTCAAAGAATGATTTGAACAACTTTTAGAATTTGACTTTATAATCTCTTGGTTTTTTTTTGCCTGGATATTTTGACATATTTTTAGTCGAACAGGGTATTCAGAGCTTTTAACCCTTCTCATTTTTAGGGGACCTCGATATTTTCAATCATTTTTCTGACTTTGTTCCCAGACTTTTTCTGGTTTTCCCAAATATTATATATAGCAGAAGACCTTTAAAAACTTTTGTATCTATATATTTAACTATTCTTGCCACTACGTAATTAAAATTGCTGCTGAAATTGGCATAAAACATCAATCTATCAATCAATATTATAACTTGTGACTCTTGATGAACTGCCTCCCTTCAAAAACTGTGTGATACCACTGGTTGTTATGGCATATAAAGGTGACATTCAACATGTGCTATTATTTCATAATGTTTCAATGTAGCAATATATTGCAAGCAACACAATAGGCATACCAGTGGCAATCCTTAGCAAAATGTTGGTTTGCTGTTTATCGACTAACAATTCGGGATGCAATGGTAGGCTGGAGATTTTTTTTTCTAAAAAGATGTCAAAAGGAGGTTAATTTTAAAAGAAAATGAGCCCAAATAGATTTTTTTTTAAATCATGAGTAGGTGTAGGTTTTTATGAGAAGGTTGAGTATTACAGCAAACAAACAAATTTTATTTATTTTACGAAATGGCCATACAATTCTTAAATTAATTGAAGTTGGAGTTACCATATGTGTTATGGTCTTGTGTTCATATACTCCATATCCTTTCGAATGAATTTTTAAGGTTTGCCTACAGTCTTGACTTATTTTGAAATTTTAAAAACCTTCCTTTACTATTAAAACTTCCTGTGTCTCCCTCAGGTTGACAGCTCTCTGTTTTACTGGCAACCATTGCGGCCATGATAGCTTACAGTGAAAGTTTTTTGAGTCTTGCAGTTTAACTTTCAATCTATAAACACTTTGACATTTGCACATTGTATAACCAGACAAGTAGATTCATAGAACTATTCCTAATTTTAGCTTCGTTGATGCGTTAGATCAATTTTTTAATAGCGTCTTCAGGTAGTTTCAGTGAAGAGATCTCCACAGTAACCATGTATGGGTAATATAGCGATTTTAATATAATTCTCATCAACCTTTATTGTCTTGGGTCCTACACAATTGTTCTGAAGCATTCATAATGAATGTTAGCTTGACATAAAAGATTTAACAAATTTTCTGAAGCTTGAAGTATTTGGATTTTTTCAAATTTATTGTCTTCACTCTTGTGTATTGCGGAAGACAGCCAGGTGATTTTACTTTGAATACTATATAATTGTGTTGATGACAATTGAAAACAAGGTGGGCATTAAATTTGAATATCTGGCATTGTGATGAATATGGAAACTTTAATAGAAAAGGCAGGTATTACTTAAATATGCCATTTATACCTTATTTCAGTATTGATCAGCCTAAGATTAAGGTTTAATTGGTTTTCTTCCAGGAACCTCCAAATGGAGAAATTATAGGACCTGGTTACCTGTCTGATATGATGACTGTTGATAGTGGTGATACTGAGAGTACAGAAGATACCAACAGTCACCGTGGTAACTGGAGTAGTCGTTTGGACTTTGTCCTATCATGTCTGGGCTATGTTGTTGGTTTGGGAAATGTTTGGAGGTTTCCATATTTGGTATATAGAAATGGTGGAGGTGAGTAAGTTAGTTTGGTATAGTTTTTAGATAGATTGATTGATTTTTAGCTCACCTAGCCAGGGTGAGCTTTTGTCATCACTATTCGTCCGCCGTCCGTCTGGCGTAAACTTTTCATTCAAAGATCTTCTCCTCTGAAACTACTGGGCCAATTGAAACCAAACTTGGCCACAATAATCCTTAAATGGTCCCCTACTAAAGAGTTGTTTTTCAGACCATTGCTATATCCAAGATGGCTGCCAGCGGGGATCATAGTTTTAACATTGGACCCTATGGGAAAACACATTCAAAAATTTTCTCCTCTGAAACTGCTCTGCCAATTGGAACCAAACTTGGTCACATTAGTCCTTAGATGGTCCCCTACAAAAAACTTGTTTTTCAGATCCACGCTGTATCCAAGATGGCTGCCAGCGGGGATCATAGTTTTAACATTTGACCCTATTGGAAAACACATTCAAAAATTTTCTCCTCTGAAACTGCTCAGGCAATTGGAACCAAACTTAGTCACATTAGTCCTTAGATGGTCCCCTACGAAAAAATTGTTTTTCAGATCCGTGCTATATCCAAGATGGCCTCTAGCACAGATCATAGTTTTAACATTGGACCCTATGGGAAAACACTTTCAAAGATCTTCTTCTCTGAAACTGCTGAGGCAATTAGAACCAAACTTTCCACAAAAGACCTTAAATGGTCCCCTGCTAAAATTTTGTTTTTCAGATCCGCGCTATATCCAAGATGGCCTCCAGCTTGGATCATAGATTTAACATTGGACCATATGGGAAAACACATTCAAAGATCTTCTCCCCTGAAATTACTGGGCCAATTGAAACCAAACTTGGCCACAATAGTCCTTAGGTGGTCCTCTGCAAAAAAGTTGTTTTTCATATCCGTGCTATATCCAAGATGGCTGCCAGCAGGGATCATAGTTTGAACATTGGACCATATGGGAAAACAAGTTCAAAGATCTTCTTCCCTGAAACTGCTGAGCCAATTGGAACTGAACTTGGCCATGATAGTTTTTAGGTGGCCACCTGCAAAAAAAGTTGTTTTTCAGGTCTGCGCTTTATTCCAGATAGCTGCCAGCAGGGAATATAGTTTTAACATTGGACCTATTGGAAAACAGATTCAAAGATCTTCTCTGAAACTGCTGAGCCAATTGGAAGCAAACTTGGCCACAATAGTCTTTAGTTAGTGCCCTGCAAAAAAGATGTTTTTCAGGTCTGTGCTATATTCAAGATGGCTGCCAGCAGGGAACATAGATTTAACATTGGACCCTATGGGAAACATTCAAAGATCTTCTCCTCTGAAAGTACTTGGTCACAATGGTTCATAGTTGTTCCTGTTTGAAAAAGTTGCCCAGCATGTCTGCATCACATTCAAGATAGCCCCAGTGGGGAACATAGTTTAACTTTGAAACCTATCAGAAAGCATTCAAGGATCTTTTCTGAAAATATTTAGCCAATTTAAACCAAAATTAGACTCAATGGACCATTGATGGTCCCCTTCAAGAAAGGTGACAGTAGGTCTGCACCTGCAACCAAAGTAGATGCCAGTCTGGAAAATAGTTTAACTTAAGATAATATAACATCAATGTCTATTAACAAATTTGAAAATGATGCCCTTAGAATATTGGAATTATTTTAACTGTATATGTCAGCCTAGCCCAGGTGAGTGATGCATGCTCTTGATAGCCTCTTGTTGTTAAATAAATTCTCTGTAATTTCTTTCAAGTTTTGACACTTTCTGAAAAGTATGCAAGCCAAAGAAAAAATTTATAGAATTTCTTCATAACTCAATTTAGAATCAAATTTGGTTTGTTAAAGCTTTGGTTATTGGGGAAGTTAAGATTCCAACTTAAATACATTAAATATGAAATTAAGTATACTCCTGACATAAATTTTAATGATTTTTAAGACTCTGTAAGCCTCACTTTTAAACTTTTTTAATATGTGAGAAAAATGAAAAATTCAAAGATCTCAGATACTACAAGGCCAATTAAAAAAATGGTTTAAGCCCTATATGGGAATAATAGGATATTGCATAAGGTCAGATTAAAGATTGGGATATCTTTCATGAGTGTAAGAAATTTCGTCTTTTCTTGAGTTGAGCGTAGCGAAAAGAGAGCAAAAGACGTATAATTTCTTACATGAGTGAAAAATATTCCGATCTTTAATTTTGATGGAATGCAAGTTCCTATTCCTATAAAATATGAAAAGAAACACCTCCAAACCTATACCGTGTGAACAACATCATCGCCATTAGAGTGTACTTTACATTGTGACGTCAGGTGTTTTATAACGTTAAATCATTGTTACGATTGTTCTGTCACAAAAATGAACACTTATGGTTGGCCATTTACCTGTGTAAGATGCGGTCGTGTGCAGCCATCTTACATGGGTCATCTTACACTGTAAACCACCATTTACAGAAGAAACTGACCTTCCCAACAAATACTGTCAAAGTACTTTTGTTCATGGGTTACCAATTATCATGGATTTCATGGTTAACTTTAAACCACGAAATTTGATTCCCAACGAAATACAAATTTCCTGTTGATTTGTACTGTGGAAAGTCTCAAACCACGAATTTAAGAACCCATGAACTTACGACTTGTCTACAATCCATGAAAATTGGCATCCACGAATAAAAGTACTTTCACAGTAAGCAGAATGAAGAAGTCAAAGGCAGGAAAGAACAACAATAGAAAGTTATGTGTTCTCAGTTCTAGAGCTACAGTTGAACTTTGACGACTTGAACTACAATAACTTTAACAACATGCATGTGTGTAACCCTTTTTCTGGACCCTTGTTCTAATTTAAACAAAGTTCAACCTTGATATCTCTAACGCTCCACTAACTCAAACTGTTTTCATCTGTCCCTTAGGGTGTTGGAGCCATCAAAGTTCCACTGTATATAATGTATATTTACAAACATTGAGAAAGTGCAGTTTGACTCAAGAAAGTTGTATTTGTTGCTAGACAGTGTAAAATTAAGTTGTCATTCCCCTAAATGTAAAAAGAGTTGAACTAATCTGGTGTGAATTTTCAAAAAATAAGGTGTCCATTGATAAATGAATTAAAGACTGAAAAAGAATAACAAAAATCCCAGAATAAAAAAAAATTATATATATATATTTGTATATTTTAGGTGCATTTTTCATTCCATACATAATAATGCTGGTATTTTGTGGAATTCCTTTGGTGTTCATGGAATTAGCATTTGGACAGTATGCCAGTCTTGGACCAGTAACTGTATGGAGGGCTGTTCCACTGTTTAAAGGTACATAACTGTTTCATATCAAATCTATTTCAAATTTGACAATGAATGCACAGTACAAATTCTTCAGATTAATCAAAACTTACAGTAGATGAACATATTTTTTTGTCAGCAAAATGACAAATCTAAATTATAATCATGATAATTATTTGTGCAGATTGGCATTTCAACAATTTTGACTCTGAAGAAATATAGAAAACAAAAGCTACCAGTAATACATGTTAGGAACAAATGGAATTCACCTTCCTGCTTTTCCCGATTGGTGTCGCTGCTGCAGTATCAGGTAACTGGCGGGAAAAGTTATGTTTCACGCATGTTCAAAAATTGTTCCTGGTGCGTGAAGTTTCCCGGTATCATGACGTCACAGATTCCCGGTATCATGACGTCACAGAACAAAACCTGATAGTGTAGTGGTGACACCAGGGGGGTCAAAATATGGAAGGTGCACATTGTATAATTGGTATAATGTGCAATGCAATTGACCCCACTTTTACAATAAATATACATCTTAAGGATGTTTCCTACACAGTTTGAAAATAAATACAAGTAAATGTGATTTTAACAGAAATAGAAAAAGGAAGTTCACTTGTGAGGAAGTCGATTGAAACAAACAAAAAATCGGATAAGTTGCTAACTGATCTTAATTTCCTGTGAATTTTCCATCATGAATGAATGTGACAAAATAAATATGAATGAAATTTTTGAATTCTAATAAAAATACATAAATTAAAATTATGAAAAAAATTAGTGGTTTGGTGGGCAAAAAAATGCTTCTAAATGGATAAAACCAGAGGAGTCTGACAGATATACCAAAACATATGATCAGCAAACATTCTTAGGTGTATTTGAAGATCTAAGATAATATGAAATTGTAAATAAAGGGGAGAGTAATCTTACAAGTACATTGCTGATTTCATCTTTATCGTTCATTATTATGGGAAGGCACTAAATATGGGTGCTTTGGAAAAATGGAAATTTAAACTTGCAAAACAGGTATTATGAGAAAATTCTGAAGCTAAGAAAGAGTAAAATACCATTGAATAAACTGTAATATCGAACAGAACATTTTAAACATTCTAACAAACAACCAAATCGTTATAATAATTCAAATGTAAATTATACCCCCACTCGTGAGAGGGTGGTATATTGGAATACCCTTGTCTGTCCGTCAGTCCTTCCTCCTTCCATCCTTCCTCCTTCCATCTGTCCGTCCGTTTGTCCTTCAGTCCATCTGTCCGTCCATCTGTCCTTCTGTCCGTCCGTCCAAAGTTTATCGCATTTTTCTCAGCTACTGCTGGGCCAATTCATTTCAAATTTGGTATTTGACTTTATATTTAGGGGAATGTGTCATCTGCCATTTTGGGTGGCTTATGATATCAACTTCCTGTTTGGCAGGACTTGGCCATATTCCCTTTATTGAATATAATGAAAATTTCGTCACACTTTTCTCAGCTACTGCTGGGCTGATTTATTTAAAATTTGGTATTTTACTTTATATATAGGGGAATGCGTCGTCTCCCATTTTAGTCGCCTCTTGATATCAACTTCCTGTTTGGCAGGACTTAGCCATTTTTTCCCTTTATTTAACATAGTGAAAATTTTTGTCACACTTTTCTCAACTACGGCTGGGCAGATTTATTTCAAATTTGGTGCATATTGTATTTGACTTTATATATATGAGGAATGCATTGTCTCCCATTTTGGTCACCTTATGGTATCAACTTCCTGTTTGGCAGGACTTTCTTGATCATAGTGAAAATTTTCGTTGCACTTTTCTCAGCTACTGGCAGGCCAATTTATTTCAAATTTGGTATTTGACTTTATATATAGGGGAATGTGTTTTCTTCCATTTTGGTTGCCTTAAAATATTAACTTCCTGTTTGGCAGGACTTGGCCATTTTTCCTTTTATTAGCTCACCTGGCTAATGTCAGGATGAGTTTTTGCCATCACTTTGTGTCCGTCGTCCTTCCGTCCGTCCGTCCGTCCGTCTGTCATCCGTCCAGCATAAACTTTTCATTCAAAGATCTTCTCCTCTGAAACTACTGGGTCAATTGTAACCAAACTTGGCCACAATAGTCCCTGAAAGGTGTTTTTCAGGTCCGCGCAATATCCAAGATGGCCACCAGCGGGAAACATAGTTTTAACATTGGACCCTATGGGAAAACATGTTCAAAGATCTTCTTCTCTGAAACTATTGAGTCAATTGGCACCAAACTTGGCCACAATAGTCCTTGGGTGGTTCCTTACAAAAAAGGTGTTTTTCTGGTTTGCGCTATATCCAACATGGCTGCCAGTGGTAGACATAGTTTTAACGTTGGACCCTATGGGATAACACATTCAAAGACCTTCTTATCTGAAAATACTGAGCCAATTGGAATGAAACTTGGCCACAATAGTCCTTGGATGGTCCCCTGCAAAAAGGGTGTTTTTCAGGTCAGCCCTATATCCAAGATGGCTGCCAGTGAGAAATATAGTTTTAACATTGGACCCTATGGAAAAACACATTCAACATGTTCAAAGATCTTCTCCTCTGAAACTGCCGAGCCAATTTGAACCAAACTTGGCAACAATAGTCCTTGGGTGGTCTGCTACAAAAAAAAAATGTTTTTCAGGTCTGAACAGATATCCAATAAGGTGGCCAGTGGGCAACTTAGTTTTTACATTGAACCTTTGGGAAACACTAACAGAGGTCTTCTCCCCTTTAAATACATTGGCATATTGGAACTATAGATCAACTATGAGCTCTTTAACATAAAACGTCCATGTTAATCAAGGGCCAGGTGAGCGATATAGGCTCTTGAAAGCCTCTTGTTGAACATAGTGAAAATTTTCGTCACACTTTTCTCAGCTATCGCTAGGCCGATTTATTTCAAATTTGGTATTTGACTTTATAAATAGAGGGAATGCGTCGTCTTGACTTTATATATAGAGGAAATGTGTCGTCTGCCATTTTGGTCGCCTTATTACATCAACTTCCTGTTTGGCGGGACTTAACCATTTTTCCCTTTATTGAACATACTGAAAATTTTCGTCGCACTTTTCTCAGCTACTGCTGGGCAGATTTATTTCAAATTTGGTACAGTAAAACCTGGTCTAACGGTCACCTTTGTATAATGTTAACCTTTTCATAGCGGTCACAAATTTTGCCTCCCTTCAGATTTTACTATATAAATGTAGTCTTTATAACGATCACCTGCCCAACGCGACCAGCAGTCAGAGTAAAATCATGTCAAAGTGGTCATGTTTTCTTTATATAATAGTCAAATAGGTATTTTGTTGACACTGGAAGTTCATGTTTTCTTCGGAAGACAGTGAACCCCGTGAAAAATGCTGATGTATTCCGAATTTGAACACTTCGTAAGCAGCTGTTAAATGTGTATACAATTAAAATGGGCTAATAAAAACATTAACATTTATATATTTTACATAAAAACATTTACATTTATATATTTTACATAAAAACATTTACATTTATATATTTTACATAAAAACATTTACATTTATATATTTTACATAAATATATTTACATTTCGGAAATGAGACAAAATGCAAAAATACGGTGAAAACGTTGATTATAAAAGGAAAAGAACCTACGAAGGCTAATGTCAGCTTAAATTTATTACTGTATATAAAGGTCACCACTTATAGCAGTCACTTTTTCTGAATCCCTTGATTGACCATTATAGACAGGTTTGACTGTATTTGACTTTATGTATAGGGGGAATATGCCATCTGCCATTTTGGTCACCTTATGATGTCAACTTCCTGTTTGGCTGGACTTAGCCATTTTTTCCTTTATTCAACATAATGAAAATTTGCGTCACACTTTTTTCAGCTACTGCTGGGTCGATTTATTTCAAATTTGGTATTTGACTTTATATATAGGGGAAATGCTTCGTCTGCCATTTTGGAGGCCTAATGATATCAACTTCCTGTTTGGCGGGACTTAGCCATTTTTTCCCTATTTAATGTTCAAAACAATACGAGTGGGGGTATACCTAGCACGACAACGTGTGCAACCTCATGTTCACACAGCAATGTATGTTAATTTACCCATTTATAAGTAGATTTTTTGAAGTCATTTGAATAGAATAGTACCAATCACATTTTTGTCAGATTTTTTAGTGCACAAAGAAAAGTCAACAAATTAAGAAACAAGGGACATAATCCTTACAAACAGTGTCATGATCCATTGCCATAAATAACAAAACAATACAACTTTAAAAATCAAAGTCAAAATCATCCTGTTTTTTTTTCTCTGTTTTAGGTATAGGTATAGCCATGGTATTGTCTAGTCTGATTATCTCTATATACTACAATTTGATAAATGCCTGGGCATTCCATTACCTGTTCTCCTCCATGACAGCGTCATTACCTTGGTTAAATTGTGATAATGAATGGAATAATCCTAACAGTAAGTATTTTTCCTTGCATGAAGTATAAACATATGTATAAAGATATAGATTGTCTTTCTTTTTTAGCTCACCTCACGAAGTGAATGGGGTTTATGTGATACCCCTAGCATCTGCGTCAGCGTTCATGAAGAAATATGGTTAAAGTCCATTCCATCTTAATGACATGTGACCGACATTTTACACATGAGGGACTTGCTTAGGAAGAATGGTTAAAGTCCATACCTGCTTTTAAACATGTCCCACATCAACCATATCTGTATGTATGATGGATTTTGCGATGACAACTACAATGCATGCTTCGGATACTGTCGGACCTACATTTAAGCAAAAGCGACTAGGCTAGGCAGAATGATTACAGTTCATTCCCACTAAGTGACATGAGCCACATCATCCATATTGATATGTATGATGCATTTTGGGATGACAGCTGCAGTGAATGCTTCGGATGCAGTGTTTGACCTACATTTTACGCATGAATCAATTTGCTAAAAAGAAAGATTATAGTGCATTCCTGTTTGCTGACATGTGTTAGATATGACAATGCTGCGCAACACTGTGGTTGCTTTCCATGTTTTTTTCAGTCATGTTTATTTGTTGCATTCAAACCTAAAATATATTTCTTTGAAAAATACATGTAAAATTGCATGCTTTATTTGCATAATTTTTGTCCATAAATTTCGTATTTTAAAAATTATGCATATGTAAACAATACAGCACACCTTAATTTTCCAATGTTTTAGAGATCCAAAAATTACAAACTCTGTATTTATAATTACATATATTACAGTACTCTATAATTAAACAGTAGCAGAAGCAATTAAAACATGAATTTAGTATAAAAATATGTAATCAAAACTAACAGTCAAGCAAAGACTTTATGTACAGAATCTAAATTAAAAGGACAAAAGCAGAAGATACTATACAAAAAGTTACATAGTGTTTTAAAAAATTAAAGAACTACCTTAGTATCTCAAAATGTAGCCCAAAATTAGGAAAGAAATATAGTATGGCTACAAAGAGCAGTAATTTTTGTGAAATCAATAATTGTGCAATAAATTGCAAACAGCAAATATATCTAAAGGTAGGATCTGCTTATTTAANTTTTGGAGCCCAAAACTTTCTATATGAAACCAAACAATTATTCTTCTTTGCAACAGATTCCTCAAGAGATTGATACCTCTTGATTTTACAAATCAATCCCCTTATATTTGGTATTATACTATTTAACTTACATTTATAAACATAATTTTTCGAAATGATAAATACCAACATGGCTGCCAGCGGTAAACATAGTTTTAACATTGGACCCTATGGGATAACACATTCAAAAATCTTCTTCTCTGAAAATACTGAGCCAATTGGAACGAAACTTGGCCACAATAGTCCTTGGATGGTCCCCTGCAAAAAGGGTGTTTTTCAGGTCAGCCCTACACCCAAGATGGCTGCCAGTGGGAAATATAGTTGTAACATTGGACCCTATGGAAAAACACATTCAAAGATCTTCTCCTCTGAAACTGCTAAGCCAATTTAAACCAAACTTGGCAAAAATAGTCCTTGGGTGGTCTGCTACAAAAAAATGTTTTTCAAGTCTGCACTATATCCAATATGGCGGCCAGTGGGCAACTTAGTTTTTACATTGAACCTTTGAGAAACACTAACAGAGGTCTTCTCCCCTTTAACTACGTGGGCATATTGGAACTAAAGATCAACTATGGGCTCTTTAACATAAAACGTCTATGTTAATCAAGGGCCAGGTGAGCGATACAGGCTCTTGAGAGCCTCTTGTTGAACATAGTGAAAATTTTTGTCACACTTTTCTCAGCTATTGCTGGTCCAATTTATTTCAAATTTGGTATTTGACTTTTTTATATAGAGGGAATGCATCCTCTTGACTTTATATATAGAGGGAATGCGTCGTCTGCCGTTTTGGTCGCCTTATTATATCAACTTTCTGTTTGGCGGGACTTAACCATTTTCCCTTTATAGAACATAGTGAAAATTTTCGTCGCACTTTTCTCAGCTACTGCTGGGCGGATTTATTTCAAATTTGGTACAGTAAAACCTGGTCTAATGGTCACCTTTGTATAATGTTAACCTTTTCATAGTGGTCACAAATTTTGCCTCCCTTCAGATTTTACTATATAAATGTAGTCTTTATAACGGTCACCTGCCCAACGCGGCCAGCGGTCAGAGTAAAATTATGTCAAAGTGATCATGTTTTCTATATATAACGGTCAAATAGGTATTTTGTTGACACCGGAAGTCCATGTTTTTCTTCGGAAGACGGTGAACCCCGTGAAAAATGCTGATGTATTACGAATTTCAACACTTCATAAGCAGCTATTAAATGTGTATACAATTAAAATGGGCTAATAAAAACATTTACATTTATATATTTTACATAAATATATTTACATTTCGGAAATGAGACAAAATGCAAAAATTTGGTGAAAACGTTGATTATAAAAGGAAAAGAACCTACGAAGGCTAATGTCAGCTCAAATTTATTACTGTATATAAAGGTCACCACTTATAGTAGTCACTTTTTCTGAATCCCTTGATTGACCATTATAGGCAGGATTTTATTTGACTTTATGTATAGGGGGAATATGCCATCTGCCATTTTGGTCGCCTTATGATGTCAACTTCCTGTTTGGCTGGACTTAGCCATTTTTTCCTTTATTCAACATAATGAAAATTTGAGTCTCACTTTTCTCAGCTACTACTGGGCCGATTTATTTCAAATTTGGTATTTGACTTTATATATAGGGGAAATGCTTCGTCTGCCATTTTGGAGGAGGCCTAATGATATCAACTTCCTGTTAGGCGGGACTTAGCCATTTTTTCCCTATTTAATGTTCAAAACAATACGAGTGGGGGTATACCTAGCACGACAACGTGTGCAACCTCATGTTCACACAGCAATGTATGTTAATTTACCCATTTATAAGTAGATTTTTTGAAGTCATTTGAATAGAATAGTACCAATCACATTTTTGTCAGATTTTTTAGTGCACAAAGAAAAGTCAACAAATTAAGAAACAAGGTAATTTTTTTTGCNTGATCTGAATGCAGTATTTTTTCTGTAGGTTTCTTGTAGCATGCTTAAACAAATACATTTAATAATTTGAACCATTCCAATTAACAAGAGGCCCAAAGCGGCTTCATCAGTTTCAGAATAAAGGGGTTAAATTGGGTGTTTTATGGTAACTTTTTAACTATGTTAGATAGACTTTTACAACTTAGCAAGTGTATAGATCTTGTCAAGAGGAACATAAATAGTCAAAAAATTAGGTCAAAGGTCAAGGTCACAGAGGTAAAAAAGGGGCAAAGTTGGGTATTTTCATATATTTTACTGTAGAATCTGGGGGCATATGTAGTGTTTCACAAACACATCTTGTTTTTTATTATTATTATTTTTGGTTAAAAATGATGTAAATTTTTTAAAAAATGACCATAAATGATCAAAATAATCAAAATGAAAAATTTTGAAGGGGCTGACAAATTCAGGTTGGGGTGGGTTGGAAATCTAAGATATTTTTTATTAACTCATACTGCAAGATATTAATGAAATGTGAATCAAAGCAACACATGCCACTTCAAAGACAACAATTCAATTGATGTTGAAAGCAACCTTACCAACTTTAACCATAATCACGTAATGTCTCAAATTTCAATACAACCTGACAACCATTTGGTTATGAGAGTTAATATCTATTGCTTTGTAAATTAATAGGTCTTTTTAAGCATTATTAGCATATAATTACATTCATTCTGCTTCGTATGGAAATCCCCATATTTGATTGGTTATGAATACTTCCTTTCATTTCCGTAACTGTGTTTTATCAGTCAGTAAAACTACAACAGCATGTGACTCGTTGACAACGACAAAAGTAAACAAAGACGGCGGAGTAATCCAAACTAGGAAATGGTGCATCATCCACGAATTTCTTTACGTTATCAAGCGTGAAGACTTGCTTTTCATTTACTGAATGTAATTATAAGTATTGAAAGCAATATTTTGTAGTTAGAACATGATGTTTCCTATACCTTACTGAATTGTAGGGGAGCTAGTCCTACCAGGGTTCGCGCTGGGCTACGCCAATGTCGCAATTTGCGATTTTATTTTCATTCTGGCGACAAAAAATCGTTCCTGGCGATTTTTTTGGCGACGTTTTTCAAATCAACCTGCCGGTATTATCCAATTTTTACCCTTCTTAGTTGAAACCTTTCATGATTTTTGTTGTTAAAATAATCATAGGTAATAATTAAATGTCAATTTATAGCCTCTGGCAACAATATTGTAGTCCATTGATTATTTCCGGTCATCTGTTGATTGCATTACCTGTTTATTTACCTGAGCACGTGCCAAAATGACTTGTGACAGATACAAGCCCAATCAAAGGAATTGAAAGAGTATTATTATACACTAAAATTTTATACTTTTCTTTTTTTTTTCTGTTTAATATCACTTCTTATTTTCATAAATGTTCACGAAAAGAAACGGATTAGATTATGCAATTATGAAGTTGAGTTACTTCCCCTTTTCTATGTTGTGAAAACGAAATTAAAGAGGCTTTGAGTGTTACTTTTTACTAAAAATTGTATATCAAGGCTTATAAATTAAAAAATTGAACTAATTTTTTAGGGATAATATTGAAGTTTAACAAACTTTATTCAAATAATTGCAAATTCAATTTTTTATTAATACTTTTATTGACCTATTGAAAGATAACTATTTATTTGAAACTTGACCAACAGAAGGAAACGCAATACGATATAACCTTTTCTCCCTCAATAGGGGAGATATCAATGTCGTAAAATCCAAACAAAAGTCCATAATGACATGGCAGTGGAAGATGCAATTATTGCTGAAGACAGTAATGAGTACCACAAATCAAATCAACAAAGCATGTAAAAGATGAAGAAAAAAAAAGATTTAAAAAAATTCCTCATTGTGAGGGGAATAAAAACATCTGTCTGCAGATGAAACATTAACGACTTTGAAGGACATAACTGAAATGTTTGAAAACAGTACCCGCAAAAGGCAGAAAACAAGGAATGTTAAGCATATGATTCGAACTGAAACAGCAAAGCATGTAAATGATAAAAGAATTTGTGCCATCAAAACAAAACAATACAAAATAGAACTATTCATTTAGTGTGGAAGAAAGAACACAAAAGTCTATCGTCCAACCTAGAAAACCAATTGGATACTTCCTAATTGGCGACAAATTTTTGTAATTGGCGACAAAAAATACAAGTTGGCGATTTTTCTGGCGACAGATATTCAGAAGCCAGAGCCATCCCTGAGTCCTACATTCTTGTATTAGTGAAAATTAAGTTTCCTTAGGTCAAGGAAATACCAACAGTTTTGTTGTATGTTATATAATTATTATATTATCTTTTCTCATATACTTAGGGTTTTAAATTTTTGCATTTTGTATTATGGTGTGGCCATAATTGCCAACCTCTGACAATGAAAAATCATGTCATGACATGACATGATCTACCAAAAAGCGTGTAAAAAGGCGCGACATACTTTCGGATTAGTGTACAAATTTACATGAAACCAATTTACTGAGTATAAACTCCCATTGTATTCTATATTTGCCTGTTTTGCTAATTTTAGAACAAGCTGACTGGGTACATAATCAAATTAATTACAAGTTTGGTTGAATTTATAGGAAAGCAAGCCAAAAAATTAGTGAAGAGTTTCTTCAGCCTTGTCCTTGATGACCCCATCATTCAATTTTCTGTAACTGATAAGGAACTAATGGTCTTGGACCCATTTTGACAGATTAAGAGTTTCATGAGTCCGAGCTTTTGTATATCTGACTAGATTAATTTCTGTAAACATGCCAAATGATCCAGTATAAATTTGTAAACTGCAAAGGCCTCCTACTGGCCCTAGTCCCTACTGTCCGATCACTTTCTTTTACATCAAACCTGGACTCCCAAATTTTGTTTTGGTATCACGAATCCGGTACAAAAATATCGTTTTCTCTTTGCACTCGTGTCTTTAGTCGACGTAACCAACCAAGAAAATGAAACGAGTTACGATTCAAAATCAGTTGTTTGCCCGAAATCGAAGTTTAACAATTTACCCTACGCTCATGAATAGTCCGGAGAATCACTGGAATCGATAGCGCTAATAACCAAAAACATTAACATTGAGTGTGGAAAAGTCCAGAGAATCACGAAAACTGCCATATCGCTAATAACCAAAAATGTAAACAACGAAAAGCGTGTAATGGCGTGTGAAGTTCGGAAAAGCGTGTACACGCCATGTGACAAAATCTACGCGTGTAAACCGTTGAAAAAGCGTGTGTTACACGCGAAAATCATGTGAGTTGGCAACTATGGGTGTGGCACAGATGCCAATGTCGCTTCTGTGTCTGTAAATGACAGGATTGCATAATTTTTTAGTTTGGTGCGTTATAATTGTCTCCCCTTTTCATGTCTTTCACTCATCTATTTCAGGTTGCAGTAAGAACAAATTTGAAATCCAAAATTGTAGTGAAATAAACACAACTTATGTCAATCAGAGTCAATTTCTGAACCATTCCTGCTATCCTGTCTTGTCTAACTGTTCACTCTATAGTGAAAATAACACAGAACTGGTAACAGATTGTATTACAGAATTCCGTAAAGAGTTTGGACGTTCAGTGATTATTGGAGATCGATATTCATCACTTACAACTCCCAGTGAGGAATACTTCTAGTAAGTATTTAAAAAAATATGTATACCCTTTATATACTTTGGGTCACTTGTGTCAGACTTAAATATTGAAAATAAACATTTCATGTTACATCATGGTTAGAAAGTATTGTCATGTTTGGGTGAATTGGGATAGATACATTTAGATTACACCACAAGATCCCATTCATTACCATATTTTATCCACTAGAGATAGTTAAATTTAAAAATTTTATTTGCGAGGCTTGCTGAGCATTTTAAAATTTTCATATTTAACTATCGAGAGTGGATAAAACATGGTAATAATTGGGATAAAGTGGTATAATCTTTTTCTCTAATGATCAATGATAACACCGAGAATTGTTTTCCGAAAAGATTTGGCGCGAAATAGCACGGGGCTTTATTATCCCCCCGCTTAGCGAAAGCGGGGGGATAATGTAATGCAGTCCGTCCGTACGTACGTACGTACGTAGGTGCGTTTGTAATGCTCCCCGATAGCTCTGGAACTATAAGAGATACAAATTTGAAACTCGGCATCATACTAGAGTATGATCAGAAGTAGCGCACTGTGGATTCGGAATTTAGGTCAAACGCCCTAGGGGCAAATTATGGGCGAAAACGAATTTTCACGATATCCAATAATTGATATTTCCAAGGCCATTTGGGCTAGAAAGTTGAAACTCGGATATGGACTCACATATTATGTAGCAACTTCACAGAGGGTGTCGGAACTTTGGTATGACCCCTCAGGGCATGGCCTGTAGAGGGTCCAAAAAACGAAAAAATCGATTCCGCTGGAACTCCTCTTACACCTTAAATCGCAGAAACCTTGTAATAAGGGTATAAGTAACACTATAAAAGTTGTCTGTGCCGAAGGTTTCGAATTTTGAAATTTGCCCTCAGGGCGGAAAAATGAGCGAAAATGTATTTCAAGATATCCAGTAATAAGCGAAATCTTCTGAAGTATTCACGTTTGGAAGCTGAAGCTTTGTATGCAAGTTCGATTATATGCATCTCATTTACTGATGATAGCAGACTTTTGGTATGACCCCTGGGGGCATGCCCTTAAGGGGCCAAAAAATGTTAAACAATTAGTACTCATCAGAACGACTGGAACTATATGTATAATTTTGATTTTTTGGTTTATATTTTCATGAGGAATTATTGGAATTGCTCTTTGAATACGTTCTAAGCTTTTGGAATTTAGACCCCGGTGCCAAATTTGGTAAATTTCTTGAAAATGTCAAAGACTAATAATTTTTGAAATTTCAACATGAAGTTTTATAATTAAGCAATATTTTAATGTCATCAGCTAGTATGAACACTAGGATTCCAAAAATATGATTCTAATTTTGGTAAATTTCCTGAAACTCTCAAAGACCAATTATTTTTTGGAATTTTACCAAGCAACCATATCTTTTTTGATGCCTTTTAGTTTTAATTATCATTTTCAATAAGCAGATTGCAAAAAACCTTGATTCTAATTTTGGTAAAGTTCCTGAAACTCTCAAAGACCCATTATTTTTTGGAATTCTACCTAGCAACCATATCTTTTTTGATGCCTTATAGTTTCAATGATGATTTTCAATAGTCAGATTGCAAAAATCTTTGATTCTAATTATGGTAAATTTCCTGAAACACTCAAAGACCTACTATTTTTGGAATTCTACCTAGCAACCATATCTTTTTCAATTCCTTACAGTACTGAAGATCATTTTCAATAATCAGAGGTCAAAAGACTGATTCTAATTTTGGTAAATTTTCTGAAACTCTCAAAGACGGATTTTTTTTGGGGAATTTTACCTAGCAACCATATCTTTTTTGATGCCTTATAGTATCAGTGATCATTTTCAATTGTCAGATTGCAAAAATTTTCGATTCTAAGTTTGGTAAATTTCCTGAAACTCTCAAAGACTCATTTTTTTTTGGAATTCTACCTAGCAATCATATCTCTTTCAATTCCTTACTGTAAAAATGATGATTTTCAACAGCCAGGTTGCAAAAATCTTTGATTCTAATTTTGGTAAAGTTCCTGAAACTCTCAAAGACCCATTATTTTTTGGAATTCTACCTAGCAACCATATCTTTTTGGTGTTTTACAGTTACGATGATTAATTTAGTTTCAAAAACATTTGTCTTTTTTTACAAGGGGAGTGAGTCCAAAAAGGGGTAGCGGGGGGATCGCAATCTTTGATTGGCTGTTTTTCATTCAACATACGTTGAATAAAGAAAATTTTTTAACTGGTCAAAACCGGTTTAAACTTGACATATCATTAGAGAAACACTGTTAGTTATTGTCAAATTTATCTCTCTTCTGAAATATGTGCAAAAAAACTCCATGTCTTGGACCATATTAGAATCAAACTAAGGAATTTTCCATGTAACTTAAATCAGATAGTTATTATGGTTTAATAGAAATGACATTTTGAAACATGTTTCCTTGTTTTTGTAATCAATACCAGTGTGCCCTCCCCCATACATGCCTATTGTTCTGCAGTTGAGACCTCTATAGGGTAGTTTCATGATAGGAACTCTTGCATAGTTGGAGGCGAAATTAGTACTTCAAATACCAGTAAGAGGGAATGACTGGATTTCTGACCTATTTAATAAATAAATACCACCTAAAAGCAAATTGTTAGCTTGAAGTGTCTCTAATTTTTGTCACATGACAATAATTCTACTAGATTTTAAGCTCACCTGGCTATAGCCAGGGTGAGCTTTTGCCATCACTTGGTTTTTATTTTTTATTTCAAAAACTGTAACAGACAGAGGTGAAGTGTTAATTGGGAAAACCTTCAGCATATTAAGATCTACATACTATGAAATTTTGAAGAAAATCCAAATGCCTATGTTATTGACTGTTTTTCACAATTTTTTTTTTTCAATGCCATATGGTTTATGGGTTATTTCCCTTTAAATTATGTTTTCAAATCTTTTTTGGTTTACTTTTCTGTTTCAGGTTCTAGAGAAATTCCCTGCAATCACTTTATTAAAAACTATTATTTGTTACATAATCAAGAGCAAAAAAGGTGTTTTGTACAAAATTTTACAATTTTTAGCAAAAATACTTCCATAATCTCTACTTATTTCACATTTTAATTATTTTTGTATATAAATGTATATTGTCCTACTGTGATATTTGTTTGCCTACCATGCAAATATCTATTAAATAACATTGTGGCTTCATAGTAGCATTGACTTTAGTAATGACCTGGCTTTGCTATGGCGAGTTCTTGTCATCACCGAGTCCGTGGTCTGTCTGTCGTAAATTTTTTATTCAGCCATCTTGTCTGAAACTGCTGGGCCAATTAGAACCAAACTTGGTCACAATAGTCCTTAGGTGGTCCCCTTTAAAACATGTGTCCAGCAAGTCAAGAAGCCATCTAAGATGGCCGCCAGTGGGATCTTTGTCGAAAAATGGACCCTATGTCCAAAGATCTTCTCCTCTGAAACTACTGGGCCAAACAGAACCAAAATTGGTCAAAATGGTCCTTAGGTGGCCCCTTTTAAAAAAAATGTCTAGCAAGTTTGTATCATATCCAAGATGGCCGCCAGCAGGGAAAGCGGTTTTAACATTGGACCCTATAGGAAAGCATTCAAACATCTTCTTCTCTGAAACCACTGCGGCAATTGGAACCAAACTTGGTCATAATAGTCTTTGGGTGGTCCTGTTTAAAAATTGTGTCCGGCAAGTCCAAATCATATTCAAGATGGCTGCCAGTGGGGAACATGGTTTTAACATTGGACCCTATAGGGAAACATATTCAAAGATCTTCTCCTCTGAAAGTACATGGCCAGTTGGAATCATACTTGATCAGAATGGTCCTTACTTGGTCCACTTCTAAATGTGTCTGGCATGTCCGCATAGCATCCAAGATGGCAGTCAGCGGGGAACATTGTTTAACCTTGACCCCATGGGAAATCATTCAAAGACCTCTACTAGGCCAATTGGAACCAAAGTGAGGCACAATGATCCTTAGATAGTATTCATCAAGATAAGTGACAGTTGATCTAAGCCCCATCAAGAATAGCTGCCAATGGGGAACAT
>MJUU01002190.1:8588-21964 GCA_002080025.1 Modiolus philippinarum
CCTAACCCTTTCCCTGAATATAACCCTAACCCTTTCCCTGAATATAACCCTAACCCTTTCCCTGAATATAACTCTAATCTCTTCCCTGAATATAATCTTAACCCTTTCCCTGAACATAACTCTAACCCTTTCCCTGAATATAATCTTAACCCTTTCCCTGACTATAACCCTAACCCTTTCCCTGAATATAAACCTAACCCTTTCCCTGAATATAACCAGCCCTTTCCCTGAATATAACCCTTACCCTCTCCCTGAATATAATCTTAACCCCATAACCCTAACCCTTTCCCTGAATATAAACCTAACCCTTTCCCTGAATATAACCAGCCCTTTCACTGAATATAACCCTTACTCTCTCCCTGAATATAATCTTAACCCTTTCCCTGAATATAATCTTAACCCTTTCCCTGAATATAACCCTAACCATTTCCCTGAATTTCATGAATATAACTCTGACAATTTTCCAGAATTTAACCCTAACCCTTTCCCTGAATACAACCTTAACAATTTCCCTGAATATAACCCTAACCATTTCACTGAATATTACCCTGACCTTTTCCCTGAATAAAACCCTAACCATTTCACTGAATATTCCTCTGACCCTTTCCCTGAATATAACCCTAACCCATTTCCTGAATATAACCCTAACCCTTTCCCTGAATTTAATCCTAACCAATTACCTGAGTATAATGCTAACCCTTTCCCTGAATATAACCCTAACCATTTCACTGAATACAACCCTTGCCATTTTCCTGAATATAATCCTAACCATAACACTGAAATAACCCTATACCTTTCCCTGAATATAACCCTTGCCATTTCCCTGAGTGTAGCCCTAACCCTTTCCCTGAATATAACCCTTGCAGTTTTCCTGAATATAACCCTAACCCTTTCCCTGAATATAATCCTTGCAGTTTTCCTGAATATAACCCTGCCCCTGCGAAATGAAGTTCAAGAAGTCATGAACTCTTCATGAACTGTACTTGAACAGCTTCACCTGTTCTTGAACAGTAGTTGAACTGTTCATGAAAAAATCTCACTTGAGTTCATGAACTTGTAATTCATGAACCTGTTCAAGAAATGTTCTTGAACTGTTCCTGAAAACAATCTCACTAGACTTCATGAACATGTACTGTTTAAGAAATATTCTTGAACTGTTCATAAAAAACAATCTCGATGAGTTCATGAACATTGATACAAGAACTTGTTCAAGAACATTTCTTGAACAGTTCATGAAAACAAACTCATCACATTTCATGAACATGATGTTCATGAATCTTTTTAATATATGTTCTTGAACATTTCATGAAAATACAAAAGAAATGAATTCATGAACAGGATGTGAGTTCTGAGACTGTTTTTTCTGGAAAAAAATCTTGAAAAATCTGCAGTAAAAGTAGAGAGCAGAAAACCAAATTTCTGGAAACTCAGTCCATCTCTAGATTTTCCATGGTGCCTAAGTGTGTTTACCATGAAAAATGAAGAAATTTTCCATGGAATTCCATGGGTCATGGAAAATAAAATCTTTTAAAGTAATTCCATGGAATTCCATGGAAACTTTTCATGCATAGCATGGAAAGCTGAACTTAGAAAATTTTAGTCATGGAAATGGTCATTGAAGTAGGACTTAGTTTTATTTTCACATGGAAAATATTGAAAGTTGGACTAAGTTATTTTTCACATGGAAATTATGGTCAATGTGAAAAATAAACTAAGTCATATAGTGACACAGTATATTTGTACAATGTTGAATAATATAGGAATTAATTAATTGGGCTAAAATAAATCTCCCTCAATATTTAAGAACGTTTGTCGACTGGAAGTTTACTATATCAATTGCTATAATAAGATACGGGGCCCTACAAACATGAAAAGATTTAAGATAAAATATAGCTTTTAAAAATTTTGTGACCAGGAACTTTTTATTTAATTGTCTTGATTAAGGTGTAAAATTGGACTTTGAAAGTTAGAAAGCCAGCTTATTCTTTTAAATTTTAAGGGATGACCATGATTTTTCAGGGAAAGCTTGAGGATTTTATTTCGATACGGGTTACTTCTTGAACTTCTTCTAACACAAGGTTACCCCAGATCTCACATTATCACGGCTTAATTAGGATGTGATCATGCCGATATAGGCGGGATTGGCCGGAATTTGGCATCACAGCACCGAAGTGTGATTTTCTGTAACAAATGAAATCTTAGCGTGGTAGGCAAGATCACTTCTCTTCACCCTGCTGAGATCTCACCTAAATTAGTTTTTGAATAGTCTGCATCTCGACATTCTGTATTTGTTGTCAAAGATAACCCCCCCACCCATCCCCCCTCCACCGATTTTTTTATCATAAAACCAAAAAATTATCCAAAGTGATTATGCAAATGTTGAATATGTGAACCAGCAGATAAGATATATACTGGTAGCTCATAATATCGTGGTATGTCGCTACTTAGCAACCGTGACGTCACAGTTAGAAATTTGGTTGAAATGATATATGGAACCCACGATATGATGAGAATCAACTATAATAGTACCAAAAATAGATTTCTGGACTTTTTTTATGAACCCGTTTACATTGTGTGCAGCTGCTCGGCGATGATCACTAGTCTTAGAAGATCGTTATTTTGGGACCACTGTAACTGGACGTCATTGTCAAAACGAAAGTGAAAGTAACTTGGTGAAGGTCAAATGCATTGGACATGCGCAGGAAAATGGCATGCAACGAAAAGATCAGAGGTTTTTGAAATTAATTTTTACCAATGATTTAAATTTGTATTATAAAAAATCCATGAAATATTAATGTCTTGTTTGTTTAAATCGTGTGTCTAATTAAAAAATAACAAGAATGTCCCGTGTATCGATAAATATGATTGGTCCATCGCTGCATCATGTCCAATAGACCCTTTCACGATAGAGGATTTCTTTTTATCGAGTATCGAGTGAGAATTTGTGAGTATCGAGGCAGAATATGTGAGTATCGAGTACCAAAAAGGGAGTATCGAGTATCAAAAAGCGAGTATCGGGTAACAAAAAAGGAGTATCGAGTAGCGAAAAGCAAGTATCGAGTAGCGAAAAGCGAGTATCGAGTGACAAAAAGCGAGTATCGAGTAACAAAAAGCGAGTATCGAGTAACAAAAAGCGAGTATCGAGTAACAAAAAGTGAGTATCGAGTTACAAAAAGCGAACTAGTATTTGGTTTTATTTCTAACTCTAATCTCTGTAAATCCACAGAGAAATATATAGTCAAAATTCGCCTATTTACACAAGGGGTTACATTCCTTGATTGCAATGTCATCAAATCCGGATTACATCTAACGATTTTCTCGTATTTTCTTGGAAAGTGATACCAACTTCAGATACGAAAATAATTTGATATTCGTCGACTGATCCCCGATGAGAACAGTTGTAGACTACAGTCATGGGACATAAGTATTCGTGATTTTGAAAATTTCCTGTGCATTTCATGTTAAAATGGTCAACATTTAAAAGATTTTGCAGGGCTTATTTTTTGTCAGATTTCAGTGAAAATTGCACCATTAAAAAGAGCTTGACAATCAGTTTCTTCCTATAATTTTCATATATTGTTTGGTGCTGTAGTTTTCTTATTGTCATGATTTAAATACAAAGTAAAATATCTTACTTCACAATAGTTATATAGAAATATTTGGACGTCGAAATTTCAGTTCAAACTTGTCTTTAAATCATGGCAATTATCAAAACCAGAACACCAAAAATTATATGAAAATTATAGGAAGTTCAAACTGTTTGTTAAGTATTTTACGAAAGGATATGGAGTAAATGAACATGAGACCATAACACAAATGTTAACTCCAGCTGCAATAAATTTAATTAGCTGTATCGCCATTTCGGAAATTAATTCCTCATCAGCAGCACTAGAACCCAAACAAAGGAAATCCATAATTTCAAAAAATGTTTAAAATGCATAAAACCAAACGAAATCCGAATAATCAGTAATAGTAAATATAGCTAAGGAGAAAACTACGATGGAGGGAGTTATTCCTTCGGTTTTATAATTTACATACTTTTAGATACCCGGTAATAGTAATTGAACGTAATTGAAAGTGTACACATGAGATATTATCTCATGTACTAACACCATATCTAAGAAAAATAAAGAGCATACATCTCTACCACGGGGAATTGTTTTATTAACTCCACACTGCAATAAAAGACAAACTCCTGTAAAATACGGTATAAATTTTATGAAAATCGGGCAAAAGATGAGCTCAATAGAATTCTTTAAATAAAGGCTGTCTTTTTATGAAATACACTGTCCAGACTTCCAAAGAAATAGCTTTTTAGATTTTATCTGCACCGAAGAGACATAAGTTGTCAAAATGCGCATATGCAGAAACTCAATTCACAGTAACTTGGATTAGCATATTAGAGGATTCTACTATTTTCTATAACTTTATAGATACTATATCTTAATCTCTGTTACAGGATACCCTTAAAAATTGAGAATGTAAAGAAATCGTGACCACAACCTGAACTTTCTACGACAGCTAAAAATATAGAATTCAATAGTTGTTCTCTCATTTACAAAAAATAGCCGTATGTGATTCCATTAACCCAAACTCAAAAAGTAAGCGTCCTTTTGGACCTTTGGATCCCTCATAAGACGGTGTGGTTAAGTTTCATTTCTGACGACCAAAATGCATTAATTTTCGATTCGTTAAATGTCGATACATTGTACATAAATATGGTTCTTTTCATTTTTAAACGTTTTGAAATAAACATGAAAATAAAAGTTCAAGAGTTTTTTTATCAAATGGTCTGACAGGAATCCTCCTGTTACGCCTGGTCATTTACACCAACCTTGTTACACTGAAAGCCATTCTTCTTGTGTTGGTATTAATTATAACAGTATTAATGTAGAAGGTCAGCAATGTAGATTTCTGTGAACCATTCCAAGAGATCTTAACAGACTGGGCAATTTCTTTTCAGCAAACATGACATAAATCACACAACATCAGTCATTTTATATAAATCTACGTATAGACTCGCGCAAGGATTGTGGTTCCAATACAAAGTGTAAAGTAAGTGAGAACTGAACCGTCAGTCAAAAGAACGAACAATCCATCGACAAAGGCAACATCGGAAACACTAAGAAACAAGGACACCACTTGAGTACGGGACAAAAAAAAAGAATAAAGGGCTACGCCGTGCGCAGCATGATACGACCGCAGCATGTCGACCACTGAAATTTCAACAAAAGTAGTTTAAAGTGAATGTGGACACAGTAAAGAGCTTGCCACAATAATTAGATGGACACAAAAAGAAGCTTTACATAGTTATTATCTGGAAACAAACTAGGGAGAAAATCAACCCTTTTGATCACTTATTGATAAAAAAATGTAAGAGCTATGCAAAATATGTTACTATCAACTAAAACTTAGCATCCATAGAAATCCAAAGATAAAAATTCCATCGAAATCTGATGAAAAATAAAGATTTGACATTTTTAGAAAAATTGCAATTTTGGCCCCTTTGACCGTTTGTAGCTCAGAAACGGTAAGAGCCACGTCTAATCAGTTGGCATACTCTTGAAAGCTTAGATCAAGAGGTATCCAAAGACAAAAATCCCATCGAAATCCAATGAACAAGATTGCTACGCGTAGCTATGTCCCCCGCCGCCGCAGTAAAGTCCATAAAGTCAATAACTCATGCAAAATTTTGCGAATCAAAATGGCGGCAGGAAATGATCAACTGCATTAGGTTGCAAACAGCCAAGCAAAATTTCAGCAAAATCCCTTGATTGGATTTTGAGGAGATGTGTCCATAAAGTCTTCCTATGTTGTAGTATGCATGAAGTCGATAAAGTCCCATAACTCCCGTAAAATTTGTCCAATCAAAATGGCAGCATAATATGATCAAGTACATATGGTGGCAAATGTTCACACACTAGGTCCCACCGTCGCGGTGCGGCAGGGGAAAAAAATTTGAGCAGGGTTTCCCCTTAAAATGAATGTTACATATACTGCTAAAATCAAAACATAATTTAAAACGGAGAACATAATTTAATAAATATTCACATTTTTCTCAAAATTAGAACTGTATGGATAGGTTTCTATGGCAACCAAAAGGTTCTCAATCCACTGCAATGCATTTTAGACCCCTTTCAAAAAACAATTTGAGCAGGGGTTCCCCTTTTAATGTAGGTATGCATACTGCTGAAATCAAGACATATAATTTTATCAAAATTTTAATTTTTTGGTTTGGTTTCCATGGCAACCATAGAAGTACTGAATCTTCAAATGCTTTAGAATTTGGTATTATATGACCCACAAAGTTCCTTTTAGATTTCATGAAGCTAGTGATAATAGTTTTTGAGATATAGTGAAAAACATACGAAAATGCTCAAAGTCCAACAACTCCTACAAAATTTCATGTCTGAAAATGGCGGTGCGAAATGATATAGTACTTGTAGTGAATAACAATCCTACAAGTTTTGAACAAAAACCAATAAATGGTTTCTGAGGAGTTGCGTCCACAAGATCTCCATTTGTATAGTATTGCTAAAAATCGTCAAAGTCCCATACCTCCTTTAAAATTTGACGAATCAAATTGGCGGTGCGATATGATCTAGGACATATAGTGACTAACAATCCTACAAAATTTGAACAAAATCCAATACATGGTTTCCGAGGAGTTGCGTCACAAGATCTCCATTTGTATAGTATTGCTAAAAATCGTCAAAGTCCCATAACTCCTATAAAAATTGACGAATCAAAATGGTGGTGCGATATGATCTAGTACATATAGTGACTAACAATCCTACAAAATTTGAACAAAATCCAATACACGGTTTCCGAGGAGTTGCGTCCACAAGATCTCCATTTGTATAGTATTGCTAAAAATCGTCAAAGTCCCATAACTCCTATAAAAATTGACGAATCAAAATGGCGGTGCAATATGATCTAAGACATATAGTGACTAACAATCCTACAAAATTTGAACAAAATCCAATACACTGTTTCCGAGGAGTTGCGTCCACAAGATCTCCAGTTGTATAGTATTGCTAAAAATGGTCAAAGTCCCATAACTCCTATAAAAATTGACGAATCATAATGGCGGTGCGATATGATCCAGTGCATATAATGACTAACAATCCTACAAAATTTGAACATAATCCAATACACGGTTTCCGAGGAGTTGCGTCCACAAGAAAGTGTGACAGACAGACGGACGGACGGACGGACACACGGACGCAGACCATTACTATGTCCCACCGTCGCGGTGCGGCGGGGGACAAAAATAAAGAATTGACATATTAAGAAAAATTGAAATTTTGGCCCCTTTGACCCCTTGTAGCTTGGAAAAGGTAAGAGTTACACAAAATCTGTTGGCATACTACTGAAGCTTAGATCAAGAGGAATCCAAAGAAAAAAAATCAAATCGAACTCTGATGAAAAATAAAGATTTGACATATTTTAAAAAAATGCAATTTTGGCCCGTTTGACCCTTTGTAGCTCGGAAACAGTAAGAGCTACATCAAATCCGTTGGCATACTGCTGAAAGATTAGATCAAGAGGAATAAAAAAAAAAATCCCATCGAAGTCTGATGAAAAATAAAGATTTGACATATTTAGAAAAATTGCAATTTTGGCCCCTTTGACCCCTTGTAGCTTGGAAAAGGTAAGAGTTACACAAAATCTGTTGGCATACTAATGAAGCTTAGATCAAGAGGAATCCAAAGAAAAAAAAATCAAATCGAACTCTGATGAAAAATAAAGATTTGACATATTTAGAAAAAATGCAATTTTGGCCCCTTTGACCCCTTGTAGCTTGGAAACAGTAAGAGCCACGCCAAATCCGTTGGCATACGCCTGAAAGCTTACAATGAGAGGAATCTAAAGAAAAAAATCCCATTGAAATCTGATGAAAAATAAAAATTTTAGGTAATCTGCAAATTTGCAATTTTGGCCCCGTTCGGGCCTCATAGCTGGGAAAGGAAACAAATTATCAAAAATCTTGTGGTGCAGCACTAGTTTATTTTTCATAAGAATCTATAGCAAAAAACTCCATCAAAATCGGACTAAAAATAAAAAATTGAAATTTTTGAAATTCACCCCTTTAGGGTCCCATTTATCTCGTGAACGATACATGCCACGTGAAATCCGTTGCATCCTCCATATTTGAAATTTTCTAAGGAATACAATGAAAGAAACCCCATCAAAATCCAATAAATAATAAAGATTTTACAGTCAAATATGTCAAAACACCCAATTTTACCCTTTTTTGGCCCCTAATTTTGAAATGGGTGGGGCCAAAAACTAAAGGAAAACAACGTTTCTCGAGAAGGTTCTAAAAAACATCATACTAAAATTTGAAAACAATCCGTCAACTAGAACCAAAGTCATGCTGTCAACAGACAAGAAAATACCTAATTTAACCCCTTTTGACCCCTTTTTTGCCTCTTTTTCAAAAACGGTTGGGGCAGGGAACGCAAAATTGGAATCCGGGCTTAAGCTTGTGCCAACAACCATCATACTAGAATTTGATAACAATCCGTTCACTAAAACCAAAGTTATGCTGTCCACAGACGCCGACGCTGACGCCAGCGCCATACCATAATACGACCGCAAAATTTTTGCTGTCGTATAAAAATGAAGACACACATACATGCAGATGAACAACACGGACCCAATAAAAACCATGGGTAAGATCAGGTGTACCGATAGTAAAACAAGTGTGGATCGTATTACAAGGCAATATCAAGTCCGCTACCGGTAGAACAAGGCTTTATTACACTAACAAAAATGGTAAAATATGTTTTTAGTCCAAGGCCCATAGCTCCTTCAAAAATCAGTGCACCGGAACCAATCTTATACTTGATCTGTAACTCATTCAGGTATACTCACATACAAAATATCAGACCAATACCTGCAACAATTTAGAAAAAAAGTGTGGAAAACTGTCATTTTACTAAAATTTTCCAAGTCTAAGGCCCATAACTCCGTTTAAAGTTATTGGACCGGACCCAAACTTTAAGTTGATCTGTACTCAATAAGGTAGATGCACATACAAAATATCATTCCAATACCTGTAACATTTTAGAAAAAAAGTGTGTAAAACTGATATTTTACTAAAATTTTCTAAGTCCAAGGTCAATAAATCCGTCAAAAATCAGTGGACCGGGACCAAACTTAAATTTGATCTCATCAAGGTAGACTCACATACAAGATATCAGCCCAATACCTGCAACGGTTTAGGAGAAAAGTGCGGAAAATTGGTGCGGGACTGACAGACAGACGGACAAAGCGCAAAACTAAAGTCCCCTTCGGCTATCGCCGGTGGGGGACTAATAAGTCGAACAAGTTTTAAGAAAACTAAGGACAGTTCAGAGATGATAAAGAGGTATCGCTAGTTAGCAGTGATTTTTTTTCATTCAGCATACAGCATCAAATCTTTTTCAAATATGGTTTAACATGTTTTCTGTTTTATGTACTATCATATCAAAACAAATTCAAATTTTAGATAAAAGATTCAGACTTGAATACAATTTTGACACATTGTGACCATTTCTATAGGTTTTTGCTAAATATTCGTTATTAAATTTTGGAAGGGCAAATATACACTCGCAACTATAAAACTTGGATTCGGTTCTAGGTGTCCTCCGAATAATACCATCTTTCAAAACGCTGAAAAATGGCTTAAACTGATGCAAAATACTTTAATAGCAATATTCGACTTCTAATATGTCAGACAACATACAAGTAAGGCGTGTATCATTTTTATTCCTAAAAGGTAAACCTACCTTGGACAATCTGACACGATTTTAGCATATTTTGAAAATGACCCACGATATAAAGAACAAAATCACTGAAAAATTGCCCTACTTTTTTCAATATAAGCATATTCATACACAAAACTTTGAAAACTTGAATACCATAGGTTCTTTAATCAAATGGAATATGTCAGCGTGAACCATCATGAGAGGTGTCAGTGGTAAAATCCTAGATTGAACATAAAACTTTGAAAAGTTGAATACCATAGGTTCTTCAATCAAATGGAATATGTCAGCAACCCTCATCAGAGGTGTCAGTGGTAAAATGCATATGTAGCTGTTACTATGCCAATAGCTCTTTGCATAAAGTGTTGTTATCTTTCCCTGGATTGAAAATTTCCATATTGGCATACTTTAGGTCATGTTGGCATACTTTGTCATTCCTATTGAATTGGCAGTTTTGAGCATATAGAGTCAAATACAGTGAAGTTAATACGGAATTTTTGATTCGTGTTCGCATCGGAAATCAATCTATTATCTACTATTATACGAATTAAATTGGGGGCCCCTGTGAAAATGTAATGGTCCGTGTCTTAGGAAGATGGTTCTATACTACTTTGTACTACTCGAATAACACAGGAACTAATTTTTGCTGGTCAATAAACCGTATAGCTCTTCCAAATTGAATTCATTTTGGTATGGTTCTGAAGGTGTTATACACAAAACAAAAGTACAAAAATTGTCATGATCTGTCGACATTGCATTCGAGTGGCAGGTTCAGTGGTCGAATATTTCATCTAAAAGTATGAGATGCAGTTATGATAGTTAAGATAGTGTATATGTCTTCTCGATTGTTTCGATTTTTCATTCGCAAAATTGGTATGCTGTTTAAGAAATAAAACATGGCCGCCATACTATATTGTCATTATAACATGGGCTTGAGTTGTTTTTGCAAATATTTTATCCCGAGCGTCAGCGAGGGGTAAAATATGCAAAAAAAACGAAAGCCCATGTTATAATGAAAATATAGTATTTGGCGGGTATGATTTATTTCGATTCCAATATGGAAATTTCACCCATTTTATACCCGAAGCGAGCATCGACTATCTAATGGTTGATTTTGATTTTGATAAACAAACTCGCTGACAAAAACTTTCCACAAATACAATAAAAACTTACTTTTGTTTGATTTAATTGCTATTTTAACTGTAGAAAATGCCTCAAGTCCTTTTAATCTCCATTCAAACTTTCCAACCAACCCTGCTGACGAACCGGACATTACGATTTTATTTGTGACGTCACAAGTAGGAAAATTAAAGTTTGTCCAAAACATTGCCTTTTCAAGTAGAAAAAATAAAGGGCTACGCCGAGCACAGCATGATACGACCGCAGCATGTCGACTACTGAAATTTGGACAAGTGTAAACTAAAATTAATGTGGACACAATAAGGACCTTGTCACAGAAATTAACTGGACACAAACTAGTGAAAATAAAAATTAGCTCTTTTAATCCCTTATTACTAGGATATTGTAAGAGCGAAGAAATTCTGTTGACTACCATCAAGAAAAATCCAAAGAAAAAAACTCAAGTTGAAATCCAATGAAAAATAAAGATTTCACATATTTTGAAGTATTGCAATTTGGCCCCTTTGACCCATTATAGCTTGGAAACCAAAGAGCAATGCAAAATATACTGCCATATCACTGAAAGCTTAAAATGAGAACAATCCAAAGATAAAAAACCACCAAATTTGATGAAGAATAAAGACTTCACATATTTCTAATGATTGCAATTTTGACCTCTTTGACCCCTTATAGCTCGGAAACGGTAAGAGCTACATCAAATCTGCTGACTTACTGCTGAGAGCTTACATTGAGAGGAATCCAAAGAAAAAAATCCCATCAAAATCTGATGTAAAATAAAGATTTCATATATTTCTAAAAATTGCAATTTTGGCCCTTTTGACCCCTAATAGCTCGAAAACGGTAAGAGCTATGCCAAATCTGTCGACATACTACTGAAATCCTACAATGAGAGGAATCAAAAGAAAAAAATCCCATTGAAATGGGATGAAAAATACAAATTTTAGGTAATCCGTATGTTTTCAATGTTTGCCCGTTGGGCCCCTCATAGATTGGAAAAGGACAAGTTATCAAAAATCTAATGGTGCAGCGCTGTATTATTTCATAAGGAATCCACTGCAAAAAACTGCATCAAAATCGGACTAAAAATAAAAAAATTAAATTTTTGAAATTGGCCCCCTTTGGGCCCCATATATCTCGTGAACGGTACATGCCACACGAAATCCGTTGCATATTACTAATTGGAAATTTCCTCAGGAAGACACTGAAAGAAACCCCATCAAAATCCAATAAATAATAAAGATTCTACAGTCAAATATGTTAAAACATCAAATTTAACCCTTTTTGGCCACTTTTTTGAAAACGGGTGGGGCCACAATGACCAAAACTGAGCCAAGCCTTCCTTTTGTGCCAAAGAACATTGTGTTAAAATTTCATAAGGATTGGTCAACTTAAACTAAAGTTATTGACCAAAAACAAAAGTGTCTACAGACAACGACGACAACGACAACGACGACGGCGACGACGACGACGACGACGACGCCGACGACAGCACCATACCATTATACGACCGCAAAAATTTTTGCGGTCGTATAAAAATCCATAATGAATTTCGGAAACAAATTTAATTAAAAATTTGTTGGTGAATGGTAGATTTTGACAGTTGAAATGAAAAATAGATTCAAAATATACAACAGAAACTATGCATCTTTTGCGCATGTGCTAAGAGTGTTATATTGGTATTATAACATGACTCTATTTACAAAGCTAATACAGGAAGCCATATTAGAATAGTAAATAAGGCATTACATTATATACTTGTTAACAGTATATTAAAGTAAAAAAAAATACAACAAATAACATAAGCTCTGTGAATATTTAAACTCTGATTTCTACATATTATGCCTACACACGACGATCAACACAGTTATAAACAATCAAAATTGAAAGGCAAAAACACGACAGCTTCTGATGTCAGTATTTTTTGTTGAGATTTTAATTCATTCCCTTTGTATGTTAATAAGTAAAAGCAATCATATTTTGGCAACTCGATTCTTACTTTTTGTATCGCTCCATGTTGTTCCTCAAAGTTACGCACGGACCATTTGATTTTTAGGGGGGAGGGGGCTTGGTATTTCAAAACAAGAGGCTCTCAAGAGCCTGTATCGCTCACCTGGCCCTTGATTAACATAAACATTTTATGTTAAAGAGCCCTTATATATAATTAAACTATAAATCCAATATCCCTAATTAGTTAAAGCGGAGAAGACCTCTGTTAGTTTAACATTGGACCCCATGGGAAACACTAAGTTCCCCGCTGGCTGCCATATTGGATATCGCGCTGACCTGAAAAACTCCTCTTGCAAGGGACCAGCGGCCAAGTTTTGTTCCAATTGGCTCAGTACATTCAGAGGAGAAGATCTTTGAATGTGTTTTCCCATAGGGTCCAATGTTAAAACTATGTTCCCCACTGGCGGCCATGTTGGATATAGTGCGATCCTGAAAAACACCTTTTTTGCAAGGGACCACCTAAGGACTATTGTGGCC
>MJUU01002191.1:9605-21000 GCA_002080025.1 Modiolus philippinarum
GGGGTACCCATCTCTTATCCGCTACTCCTCCTGAACCACTGAATATATTTTCATGAAACTTTAACACAGTCTTGATGACATAATGTAGATGTGCATCTCCTATTTCAGAATTTGATTTGATCGATTTTTGGAGTTTTCCATAGCAAAACCTGGACTTGCCCATTACATTACTAGTGGGTACCCATCTCTTATCTGCTACTCCTCCTGAACCACTAAATAGATTTTCATGTTACTTAAGCACAGTGTTCATGACATAATGTTGATGTGCACCTTCTATTTCAGAATGTGATTTGATTGATTTTATAATTTCTGGAATCAAATGGGGTTGTGTGGGGTATTTATTAGTGCGCTTTGCCCCCAGTTTTTCTAGTTTTTACTGTGATTCTTTTTGTGATTTTTGTTAGCCATTCACCACACATAGGGGGATGGTTTGGATCCAAGAAAACGAGTTTAACCCAATTGCAACTGTCCCAGGTCAGGAATATTTTTGTCATTGGCTTGTTCTTGTCATGTAATAAAATTTTAATTCTTGATATTCGGGTTATTGGATGTGGTTTGTTTTCATTGATTTATTCTCTGTTTTTATTTTTTTAGGGTACCATTTAAGGCTTGCTTATAAAATATGGTGTGAGGTTCCTCACTATGTTGAGGACCGTAAGGTGACTCCAAGATGCTTTGTTTTTCGTCGTTTTAACCTGGAGATGGGATGCTGTCTAATTGACATTTACCCCATTTCCTCTCTTTTTCATATTTAAACAACCAAATGGCACTCATTGAGTCAGTAGAAAGAAAACTTGGTAAAAAATCATGAAATGTGGGCACAATAAATAGATGGTCAGAATAAGATATTGAAATTACAAAAAAATATATATATGATGCCAAAATTTGAACGTTTGATAGTGTAACCACATGAGTAATTTTCTCAAGAATAAGTACACTATAACTAATATGTACAGAGATGTATTTTTTCCCCATTTTTTATTGTCAGAATCCATTTTTATGGAGGTTTGAGTTAAACGTCGTAAACGTGAAATATGTGAAATATGTTACATACAAAATACCGAAGTTACTGCGAGTTTTGTTTCTGCATATGCGCATTTCGACAACTTATGTCTTTTACAAATGTTCAGAATCTGGGTTTACAAAATTACTTTTTTTGTATTATTTCGAAAGTTGCGAAGCAGACACCAATATCTTCCCCCAAAATTCCTTCTGTTATCCTTGTTTCATATGTCTCAGATGATCTATGATTGAAATAAAAGAAAATCAAGAACAATAACCCTCCCATGCAAATATGAAATACGTCCCTTTTCTCTAATGAAATTTTTACCGCCAGGAATCCCAAAATACACAATTTATTGCCAGGCATAAACAATACAAAAAACAGTCTTTTACAATCATTTAATGAATGTTCATTACATTATATTAAAAAAAAATCTCTTATTTTACGATGTTTCAATAATTATTTGTTTATGTAGACGTAATTTGATAATAATTAAAATTCTCCTACAATTTAATTCACGGTTTTTTATTAATAATAATACATTTACGGAAAACTATTGGGTATATCTAAAAAAGGGAAATAACTCTTACTTCTTTTTTAATCTACCTGGATAAACTCAGGTAAATTAATAGCACTTTATCGGCAAAATGCAAAATTCATTTCATAATTCTATTTTTCTTTTTTTAAAATTAGATTTTGTTTATATGATATAACTAAACTTGAAATATATGAAATATGTGCATATTGGACACGTCATGATGATTGAGACCGGTCATAGGTCAGACTCCATTAACTTTTTTCCATAGGCGGCAATTATAACGTTCTGTGAATTTTCATAATTACCTGAAATTCACTTTATGTGGCGATAAAACTTTTCTCAAAGTGGCGCGCCTACCAAGTAACATATCCAATAACAAATACGGAGATAACTGTGAATTTAGGTTCTGCATATGCGCATTTCGACAATTTATGTCTCATCAGTGCAGATGAAATCAAAATATTTGGAAATCCAAGAACCGAAATATGTGTAAAAACTGATGACCAAAGCGATGACCGAACTTTAAAGTCTAATAAGAAATTTCTATCGCTTCATTTAACTGGGGTATGCAAATTACCAATTTTCCCTTTCAGATCCTTGGGCATACGTGTCATCATTGATGAGGCTTCAGTATTTTTCCCATGTAATGAGGCAGACGAATTAAAATTCTTGTCAATCCGGAAATGAGCGTTTACAAACTCCAATACATGTATTGTCAATATTGCATGTTATATGCAAAGCGAAAGTAGCATGGTTTTGTTGATATAAGTACTATTTTTGACTATACCAGCAGATGATTGGTCATTTAGTAGAGTCTAACCTAAATAGGTCATTAAATGCTTTAAATGTTCAATTATTAGTATTTATCATATAACTTAATCAATATCCATATAGAAAACTCAAAATAATGATGCTCTCTGTCCCATAAAAAATTATATTTCTTATTTCAAATGCCTGGTACTTAAGTGTTTTCAAGGTTCTGATAATGGTTCAACTTGGAAAATAGAGCTTGAATGACTGTTTTACATACATTTCACTATCTTTGTGATACTTTATAACAGATTGGTGCACTATACTATCATCAAAGATAGCAAAGAATGGTGAAAATCTGGTCATTTTAAGCCCCCTCCCCCATTTGCAACATGTGTTTCTGTGGTCAAATGCTGTCCATACAATTGCTCAAATTATATATAAATTATATATAACTGATACCAAAGGATCATCATGTGCAAAATAAAGGTAAAACAAACTCCAGAAATTGAATAGAGATTGTTCATAATATTTTGTTACCCCCAAAAATACAATTAAGGATAAAATTTGTTGAAAATTCAGTCTTTACTTATTATGGGGACAGTATGAAAGTGTGTCCCAAATTTTTAAAACTGAATGCAGCTGCTTAAGCTCTCTAGTCTAAATCATTGTGCAAATCACAGCATCATTGTTGTAAAAAATTTTAGCAACAATGAATAAAATTGCCATTTATTGTAAATTGGATGTGAAATTAGTAAAAATCTCATATTGTGATATGACGTAACATAAAATGGCACTCAGAATAAGCTTTGGAGCTATTCAAGTGATTTTTTGAACAGAGCAAAAACACTGTCCAAAAGCTGCTCAGTAAGGGATTTGTTCAACCTATGTTATTTTTATCCCTAAAGAAATTCTATGGCCGTCACCATAACATCATTGACAGATATGACGTGTCAGTGTCCCAAATGAAAGTGGACATTTCAGCTAGATTAACTTCTTCCCGGATTTGACTACCGATTTTGACATTTTCCTAGATTGACTCACTTACAGTGTGGCGGGTGTTGTTAACAGAGCAGGGCATGCTTACTCTTCCGGAGCACCTGATGTCACTCTAAGTTTCACTGGAGTTCATACTATGAGTGCCTTTGGTTTTGAATGTTGTGATTTCTATTTCTGTGCTTTGTATCTGTCTAACATCATTGTTTTCTGTGTCCTCGTTTTGGCCATGTCTGTTGACTTCGATTTTTGTAAATTCCACTCCTTTGTTCCTAGGTATTCTATTGCCGTTGTTTCTTTCCATATCCTTCAATGCTTAATTTTCTGGTTACTAATAAGCATCTATTTTAAAGTCTTTGTATTGGGAGGATCCTTTACCCGAAAGCCGATTATTTTTCGAACCTTACAATGTCTAAATTTTTGTAAAATTTGTTGAAAACTAAGGAGTATCTCCCTCATGCATAGCTCTGTCCTTAGCTAATTTTGGCTTTACATTTAGATCATATTGGTTATTTGTTCTCTATCAGTTTTTAAATATCTTTGAGTATATGGTCTTCCAAACGTTTAGATTTTATCTGCACTGAAGAGACATAAGTTGTCGAAATGCGCATATGCAGAAAGTAAATTCACATTAACCTCGGTATTTAGTTATAAGCTCATCGAATTAGATGAGATTACATACTCCATATGCAGTTGCAGGTACAATACACCTTATTCTAACTTTCGTGACATTTTTATCCTAAACTGATTGAAAACTGGTTGCCGATCTAACCTGGTCAAAACATGGGATATTCATTCTCTTTCTTTTGGGATAAAATAAGTTGGTTGGAAATGTTACCCATGGATAAAACAGTCGATTCACCTCACCTTTTCTAAATAATAAGTTCTTAAAGATTAAAGCAAGTGCATGCTACAATTTATCCCCTTTGCTCATTATGGCTGGCAGACGTGATTGACGCCGGCTGACCTTTGTTGACTCCTATGTAATATCGGATTTTTTCCGGAATGGAACAGAATTCGGTAAGTAAGAAAGTCATACAAGAGTATGTTACTACTGTGTGAATGAGGACAAACCGGTCTAAATGTGATGCAATCTTATCCAAAAACTGTATTTCTGAAAATATAAAACCAGCTTTTATTTGATTTACAAGTATGAAGTTTAGAATAGATTGATTAAAATATTGTGATATGAAGAATTATTTTAGCAGACTGCAGCCTGACTTTTAATGAGAGAATACTAACATTGAAGCTAAAGGAGAGAAAAAAGAGAAATTCTAAATTTAGAGAATCCCTAGATTATGGCTATTCAAATGTAGCACAAATGGAGGAAATATGGCTGACAAAGACCAAATAAATCAACGAAAATAAGCCAAAAACGCAAAATATTAAAGCAGCAGAAGTATATGACATATACAATACACGGCACAATGTAAGAGCAGAAGAAATGGTGATAAAAAGAACCTTAATGTAAAAAAAAACTAGAAAAATGTGAGCAAAGCTCACGTATATCATACTCCACGCCCCCCCCCCCCCCCCCCCAAAAAAAAAAATCAAATCAAAGTTTTAAATACATGGTACATAATGGCAATGTGTACTGAACATTCTGTAAAAGTTTCATTGGATTTCACCAAGTAGTCTAGGAGGAGTTGTCGCCACAAAGTGTGTACCCCTATGGCGAACAGAATAACGAACGGACGGACGGACGAACGGACAGACACCATGATCACTATCTACCGCCCGCTAAAGCGGGGGTATAAATAGCTGTTCGGATGGGAATTCTAACCATTATTATCCTAGGCAGATGCATACACTGGTGTATTCAAGATATTTATTTAAGGAGACATTATAATTCACTGTTCGTATTTGTATTTGTGCCCGAACAAACAATAAATCTGTTAACTTATGCTCACCAGTGATACTCCCACAGTCTAATGAAGTTAGACTCAAAATGAACAAAAACTTCAGAAGACATATATTTTACAACATTGCACGATCGTACATATTTAATTCTAAAATTCATTCCCTCAGTTGAAACAATGTGCTAGAGCTCAAGATTTCACAAATACATTGGAAATAGAATACCAAAGCTACAGGACAGGAAATTGGAAAAATGCGGTAATTCATATAAACCACATAAGAAAAACAAACAGTGGTTACATATAAAATATATCACTTTATCCTCTCAACAAAAATTAAACTTATAGATAACCTTTTATGTTCCCTTTGCAACAATCATCCAGAAACTATGACACACCTATTATTTTGATAACAGATACTTAAATATTCAGTAATTGATTAATTATTCTTCTTTGATGTATTCCCAATAAAAAAATTTTTTTTGTTGTTTTTTTTTCTTCTAGTTAATTTTCCTGAATTAAATAATTAGATAATTAAATACACTTAAAATACATATTGAGTTCCAATTTGAGACCTTCAAAATTGTAAGCAGTCGGGCTCCAGTGTGTCTTAGCAATCTAGAAAATTTGAAAAACTCGAAATATAATTTCAGGTATAGTAATATCTTGGATTTGCTACAAGTTAAAACGTCAACGTATGGCATAAAATCATTCAGGTATGCAGCTGCTTCACTTTGGAATAGTTTCAAACTTTAAAAGATTGCTTCAGTCCTGGAATGGTTCTGATTGTCGCTGCTCAGCATGTCGTTAAATCTTATTTTGCTGTTTTTTTTTTCTGCTCTGCTTCAACTGCATTTTGGTTTTCTCCTGCATTTTTTAAATTAAAATTAGTCAATAATAAATTAATTAGAAAGTTATTTAATTCTTACTCTTTTAGCAATTTTTATTATTTTAGTGCTATAACTAAATGACTAAATATAATTGAAATTATTTCAAAATATTGTTTGTATTTATTAATTTTTAACGCTAAAATTTTTATTGTATTTCATTTTAAACCAAACAGTGCTAAATTTGCTTTGCTGCATGCTTTGATTTGTAAGATGTATTAATTTATTGCATGTATTGTTATTTCTTTTTATGCTGTTTTTATGTTAATTTATATGTTTTTATATTCGATAAAAAGCTCTCTAGAGCTTGTGTTTTGTATGTTGTATCTGTGCGAATCAAAATAAAGTTTTTTCTTATCTTTTCTTCTTTCTTTTCTTCTTACGAATCAATAGTTTCTCTTTAAAGAGCCGTGCTTTGGTTTTGGCGGTCCGATTTGTCCTTTTAAACGTTCCACCCTTATTTTTTCGAAGGTCCATGTTGTACTTTTGATAACCGAGTGGTCCTGGTCCGACTTGTCCCCTATTCCATAGCTCTACTGCCGATTAAACAAAAAAACCCTCGCGTTAGCTCGAGCTTTAAAAGTTTAACCCTTTCGACAGTAGAACTGTGATAAACAACGACTTGAAAAGGATAGATTTTATATTCGGATGAAATATAACTAATATAGGAACACTCGTGTAATTGAAGGTGGAAACGATCTCCCAAATACCAGAGAGAAGGATAACCTGAATCCAGTCCTATTGAATATAAATATATACCAACAAAAACAAACTATTTATTAAATTGAAGTATACTTATAATTTGTCCTTCATGACAATTATTTCCCGGATGGGCTAAAGGCATAACCAACTATATATATAGTGTATTGGCGGTATTTGGCCATAGCTTTAATAATAAGTAATCATTCATAAATGTATATATATATAAAAGTTAAATATATAGATAATATAAGATATTTACTGTCCAACATATAAATAATATAAGATATTCACTGCTCAAGATATAAATAATATATAAGATCAATTAAAGATTGTTCATTCCATAAATGAAACGAACTAGTTGCCGTAGATTGCGTAGATGGCAACAAATAAATCAACATTCAGATAAATAGATTTGCATATATTAACGCCACCCTGGGATACACAGATGGCAGATGAAAGAATTGATTTTCAAACACCGTTGGATACACAAGTGATGAGTCCGAAACCCTTTAACATCTTCTTATCTAAATAAATAATACAGTCATCTGGCATGACCTTGAAGCAGCGAATTATGCCTTCCCCACTATTCACAAAACACATTTATATGGTAGCTTATCATCTTATATTTAATGGCACTATAATACACGTGTTCTGAATTTTAAGATTTTTCTTCAATGGCGAAATTTGAATATTTCTTTCGCGCAGATCATCTATTCTGTAGCAGAGGTTATTTGTACATGCATGTGCAGAAAAGAAATTTATTGTAATCTGCAAACCAAAAGTTTAGCAATTCTTATTTATATAAACTGTGTACGGTCAGACTGAGTTGTTCATCTCCAACAGCTGTAGAATACGACTCCGAATAAATTGAAATCCAGTTTTATTACTTTCCAATTGCTGGCACCTCATGATAAAGATACAGGACGTTGATCCCTATGAATAAATGCTAATAGCGTGGAATTTCGAGCTTAAAAATGTTGCAAACATTTCACTATACTCAGTTCATATTAGAAGTACAAACTTGACACAATACCGAAATTCATTATATATATCTAAACTGCCGTTTGTGGATCCCTGCTTGACGAAATTGTAACTTCACGGACTTCTATAATTGTACCATATGCAAAGCAGATGTAGCATTCGAACCCATACGAAACATTTAACTATTGAAAGTGGCGTTTCACCTGAAAAATATAACATAAAAACCCGAAAGAGCCAATTCTAGTATAAAATTGCGAGGTGGGAGGATGGGAATTTGAATCAATCATACACGTTTCAGTAGCAGGTCCTTTCCATGTATGACGTCACGGGAAAAAACGTCATTGGCATATCTAAAGACCAATAATATAATACCCACCGCGACATGACTTAAATTTTATTAATTGACGAAAAACAATTAATCTGAAGCGCTACAAATAGATTAAATATAAATCACCCTTAGCTCAATAAATATAGGTTAAACAATGATTTGCCATGTTTTATGGAATATAAAGCCCGAGGCGTAGCCGAAGGGTTTATAGTACATAAAACATGGCAAATCATTGTTTGACCAATTTAGAACATAATCACTCCTCCAGGACATTTTGTAGGATATTTTCAAAATTAATTATGACTTGATTAACTTTAATCATTTGTGTAATCAAGTATACGAACAATTGAACTAATCAGACAGAAATTATTTCCATGTCGCTTCACAAGTTGCCTCAAGCTTGTATAACCATAGACTTGTAAAGGCTTTATTATGCACCATTGAGAATTGAATGAACAATAGTTAAGAAAGAAAGGAAGATTTGAAAGGAACTTTTCTTGTTATCAATGTATTTCATTTGTGAAATGAATCTTAAGCAAATTGATGCTAAAAAAGGTCTTCCAAACTAAATATATTTATATTATTATTAAAATAAAATTGTTATTATTATTACCATTATTATTCAAGCTACACTTCAGTTTGTGATGATAGGAAGTTGTCATTACTAACAGTTATAAACATAGCCCTAAGCATTAAACTCTTTTCGGTCAGATGGTCAACAATTGCCGATAGCATTCTATAATCAAACAGAAAGGTGTGATTTATGAGAATTAAAGCTCCAAATGAAGATTTTTCATTGGTCGAGGAGGAGTGATTACTCAAAATTCCCCTAACTGAATGTTTGATTGTACAAATAATGCTACCTGTAATGAGATAAATCCGTATGCTTTTACACTATAGGGAAATAGGATAGAAAAGGGAAGGTTTGGATACCTAGAAACTGGTTTAACCCCACAGCTAGCTTTTGCTAATGCCGGTACCAAGTCCGGCTATCCAGAGTTCCTATCGTTATTTACGTAATTTCATAATCCAGTTGTCAGTACTGCGGTGCTGACCTCAAAGTTGATTAAAATATCTAAATTTTGTAATTTTTTTTGTAAACTTATCCTTACCATTGACAATCCAAAGTTTTTAGTTTATGTCGACATCATTTATCCACATGAGCTGAAACTTAATTCAGCAAACAATGATTCTAAATTCTGCCCATTTCTCGATCTACAAAATGTAACTATCATCATTGACTCTGGAAAAATTAAAACTAAAATAATACGGATGATTTTGCTTTAACGATTACTAATTTCTCTTTTCTTGATGGCGACGTTCCTGTAGCTCCATCTTAAGGGATGTATATATCACAACTGGTACATATCGCACGTGTCGGTTCTACTGTTGGCGACTTTAATGAAAGTAACCTTACTATCACATCCAAACTTTTACAACAAGATTACAGATTTAATAAATTGACAAACACATTTAAGAAGTTTTTATTTAAGATATGAACATTTGATATCTAAATATAATGCGACTCGCAAACAGTTTATTAACAAAGGTATTTCTCACCCTCGTTTTTCGGAAATATTGTTAAATTATGTCAAAACTTATAAAAAAAAACAGAAAAACTGGGACGTAACTTACATTCTTTACGTTTTAGGGAATATTGACCGGATATTTTTTATGATTCCATTAAATTGGCTTTGGGATCCAATGACATGATGATTTTAAAATTATACTGGGCTCTTACTGATACTGTCGATGACTACTGAAATCCTTGATCAATCTTTACCAAACCCTTCGGGAAGTTTTGAATTTGATTATTATTATGTAGTGCGACAGTGTTTTACCAGCAGACTAGGTTCTTTGAGCTAGCCGCAGTTTAGCGGCGACCACTTCTTGATCCATCTTTCTAAATTATGTTTTGTCCTATTCTTTCCTTTTCAAGATTGTGGTCTTGGAGTTAGTGATCTATCTGTATTGGGTTTTATTTGTATATGTTATACTATAGGGAATCGGGGTAGAGAAAGGGGAGGTTTGGGTACCCATAAACCGGTTTAACTCTACCGCTAGTTGTTGCTATTGCCGGTGCCAAGTCCGGCTATCTCGAGTTCCTATCCTTATCTATGTTTGTCTTTTGTCATTTTATTGTTTTTCTTTTGCGGTTCCCTGGTAGATTGTGTCATGTGATTGAAATGTTTAGCCATTGTAAGTGTTTTCTGTTATCTTTTCTTCATTAATACACATATTATATAGTAAGTGAGAACCGAACCGTCAGTCAAAAACGAACAATCCAAGGACAATGGCAACATCGGATAAACAATGAAACCAAGACAAAACATGAACATGGCGCAGAGAGGAAAAATGGAGACACACACACATACAAAAATAAACAAGAAGGACCCAATAAAAAGCCATGGTTGAGATCAGGTGCACCGGTAGAGTAAGAACCTCCTGTTTCTGTTTCTTATAAGACACCCGTAATGCAATGCTTAATGAAAATAATTAAAGCTAGATCTATATACCAATCATATTTGACTTTAGGAAGCTTCAAACCCATGTGTCACATGTGAATACTAAAAATAAGGTTTAATGTCGTTTTTTCAAACAATAACCCTAATATGATTTCAAGTAAATTTTGTTTAATATGAAAATTACGCCATACATACCGCTGTTATAATCAAAATATTGAGATGGCTAACAATAAAGGTACCTATAAGAAATAATCAACATGAATTCCGCAATGCAAATTCAGTAACTGAAGACTCATCAGTGACAAAAATTGCTTTTTGAATTTCATCGATATCTTTTCGTTGCATGTTAACAATTGAAACCCCCAAAACAGATACAGGAAACAACCGTGTCCTCTTGCAGTGTAGTGCTACACATTTTCCCGGACATTTTCGACTACTTATATACGTATGGAGAGTCTCATCGTCTTAGCACCACACCTCTCTATTCAATACAGGACTAATGAATCGTGTTCACTCCCGTAACAGATGTATTTTTATACGAAAAAGATAAATACATCAATACATTGAGAGAGAATCCCTTATTAATGAACACTGTTGAGCTAATGGTGATTTATATTTAATCGACTTGTAGCGCTTCAAGTTAATTTTTTTCTCGTCAATTAAAATTTAGTTGAGAAATGATCATATAGGAAAAATTATCAATGCACTTCAAATTTATAAATAGCTTGTTATTGATGTAGTAAATATTTATTAGCTAGGCTATGGAATAGCCTAGCTATATAGTTCTTGGGGGGAAGCGAGGAGTACGCTTGCGCAGTGAGGAGAACGCATGCGCAGAAGACTATTGACCAATAGGAATTTCAGATTCCCGAAAATCAAAATGGCGTCC